>JAFEMH010003459.1:0-264137 GCA_022495995.1 Adenophora triphylla var. japonica | reverse complement strand
AATATGTGAATTGCTTTTAGAGTTTTTCGAGACGCTTCATGGTCGATCGGTGTATTGATGTCAAAGTATGACTTTTATTTGTGCTTTAGACCGAACCGTTTCCATTTGCCTACGTTCCCTTCGGACAAAGGGCTCGGGTCTCCGTAGTTCGACCTTTTTTTTTTTTTTGTTTTTTGTTTTTTTTGGTGCAACCCCTGTTTTTACCTAGGCCGCCCTTTTCGGGTTTTCAACCTAGTTGGGTATTACTCTTTTAGCACTCTTTTTTTTTTCTTCTTTTTTTTTTTTTTGATATATTTTTTTTGACTTGGTGCTTTACGCGTAGTATCTGCGCAGCTTGTCACCATTCACTGGGTGTACAAAGGGATTTCCGTCGAGGTCTGCAAGTTGCATGGCTCCTCCGGAGAAGATCTTCTGGACAACATATGGCCCGACCCAGACAGGCTCCCATTTGCCGAGGGGGTTGATACGGACTGGGGGCTTCTCTTTTAAAATGAGGTCACCTTCCCTAATCTCCCGATGTTTTACTTTCTTGTCGAAGGCTCTGGCCATTCTCCCTTGGTATGCCCGGATATGTTCCATTGCTTTTAATCGGCGTTCATCTAGTAGAGCCAATTCATCATGGAGACTTTGGAGCCATTCGACCTCGTTGATCTGACTTTCCAACAGCACGCGGAGTGAAGGGATTTCTAGCTCGATTGGTAGTACGGCTTCCATCCCGTAGGTAAGAGCAAATGGTGTTTCCCCTGTTGCCGTTCGACGGATGTTACGTAGCCCCGAGTGCCGAGTGTAGCTTCTCGGGCCAATCTACGCCTCGGACGGCCATTTTGGATGATGTTTTCCAAAAGTCTTGTTTGGCTTTGCCGACGGCTCTCTCCGCTTGGTTTGGGGCTATAGGGAGATGACTTGTGACGGGTTGTCGAATTCCGTCGGCGGCACTGTCGCATTCCCCTTGAAGTGGGATCCATTATACGAGATGATTTCGGTGGCAACCCGTATCCGCATATGATGTTCTCTTTGATGAAGAGGGCTACTTTCTTTGAATTGAGGATTTTGTAGGACTTGGCTTCAACCCATTTGGTGAAATAGTCACTTTGCCACCGGGACGAATTCGTGGCCGTTTTTTGGTGGTGTGATTTTGCCTATGACGTCAATTCCCCAAGTGACGAAAGGCCAGGGGTTGTCATGCGGTATAGCTCGTGAGGAGGCAAATGATTAAGATTTGAGTATCGCGGCATTTGTCGCGGCTTCGACGAGCTGGATACGGTCGGTTTCCATGGAGATCCGAAAGTATCCCATTCTCGGTATGATTTGCATCGGGGCTCGAGCATTCATGTGGGGGCCGCGGGTACCGCTCATGTATTTCTTTCAATGAGTTCGGTAGCCTCTTGTTTGCCGATACATCGCGAGGAGGGGGCCTTGATAACGCTTCTTGTACAGCATGTTTCCCCGAAAAGAACATAGTGGGAGGCGAGTCGCTTCGGGGTGAGAGGCTTTTTGCTTTGATTCCCTCTTTATATTCCCCATCTTCATTTTTGAAGGAGACTTCACCATGCTTCGAGTGCGATAGATGCGAGTGTACCGGGGATCAACGGCCGGTTCGGCCTGCGCTTCGATTTCAAAGCAATAGCGGGGTTTTCTCTTCTCCCAGACTACGAATGGTTTGACGGACTTCCCTTCGGGTATTTCAACGAGGGAGGCTAGTGTTGCCGAGCATCTGCAAATTTGTTGCGATCTACGGGCAAGTAATGAAAGCTGATCTCCTTGAATTGAGTTACTAACTCTTCCATGTAAGTGTGATATTTACGCGGGACAGGGTCTACGGTCTTCCATTTGTTAGAGACACGATTGATGATGAGGGCGAGTCACCATACACCTCCAATTCCTTGATATTTCTTTCAAGGGCGGCTTCCAACCCGGCTATGCAAGCTTCATATTCAGCAGCGTTGTTGGTGACCTCGAAGTTCAACCTTACTGCTATGGGGGTATGTTCGTCAGTAGGATCGACCAGAAGCATTCCTATTCCGTTCCCCCTTTTGTTTGACGCCCCGTCGGAGAAGAGTTGCCAGCGATTTTCCTCTTCTAGAGCAAAGATTCCATCATCGGGAAATTGAGGTTCAGGACCTCGGGACTCATCACTTGGGAAATCGGCCAAATGTTCTGCCATTACGCGTCCTTTTACGGATTTCCTTGAAACATAAGTGATGTCGTATTCAGCCAAAAAGAACGACCATTTTTCCAACCTCATGGAGATGGAAGGCTTGTCGAACAGATATTTGATGGGTCTATCTTTGAGACGAGACGTATCGGGTGAGACTGCATGTAATGTTTCAGCTTTCCCACTACCCAGACCAAACCTGCGCAAGTCTTTTCACAAGCAGAGTAATTGAGTTCGCTCCCTTGAAGCTTTCTGCTCACGAAATAGATGGCGTTTTCGACCTTGGAATCTTTCTTCTCTTGAGCTAGCATAGCCCCAATTCTTTGTATCAGTGACAGTTAGATATAGCAATAGTGGCTTTTCTTAGATGTGGTGGGCAAAGAATCGGGGATTCACAAGGTATGCCTTGATCTATTCGAAGGCGAGCGGCATTACGGAGTCCATTTTGTGTAAGCATTTTCTTCATCAACTTGAAGATAGGTTCGCGGATCGAGGTCGGTGATTTACAAAGCGGCTTATGTATTGCGATCTTCCCATGAAGGATTTTACTTACGTCGGTGTCAGGGGTGGCTTCATTTCAACTATCGCCTTGATTTTCGAGGGTCTACTTCAATTCCCCGTTACTGTCACCATATATCCTAGCACCTTGCCTCGTCTTACAGAAGGTGCATTTAGGCTGATTCGGTCTCATGCTTTGTGGTCTCGGAGGCGGCCGAAGAATTTTCTCAAATCAACAAAGTGTTGGCCATCGATCCTCACGGAGTGTATTATCATGTCGTCCACATAGACCTCAATTTCTTTGTGGATCATATCATGGAACAAAGCGTAGCGCCCTGCAGTACGTAGCTGGCATTCTTTAGTCCGAACGGCATGGCCAGGTGTAGCGATATGTGCCCCGAGGGGTTGTGAAGGCTGTTTTGGCTTGATCTTCTTACGCCATTTTGATTTGGTTGTAGCAGGCAAAGCCGAGTCGACGAAGGATTTAACTTCATGGTTGGCCGTGGAATCCACCAAAATATCGATGTTTGGCAGGGAAATCGTCCTTTGGACTAGCTTTGTTCAAGTCTGCGAAATCTACGCGGCATCGGATCTTTCCGTTGGCCTTGGTCACCGTTACTATGTTGGAAAGCCATGTAGGATATTCAATGACCACGATGAACCACCTTACGAGCATCTTTTCTATCTCCTCTTTCACTTGTAGGGACCATTCGGGCTTAATTCTTCTTAGCTTACGCTGCGGCTTGACTTAAGGGTCGAGCGGTATTCGGTGCTCAACTATGGAAGGATCGAGGCACGGCATATCTTTATAGGACCATGCGAACACATCCACGAATTCTTTTAGCGGCTCAATTAGGGCATCCCTTTCGGTCCCTTCGAAGAAACTACCAATCTGCGTCTCTTTAGGCTCTTGCGGTTCCCAAATTCACACTCGTCAAAATCTCTTCGGCGGCTTGGGCTCGATTTTCCTCTTTCCGGATAACTTTGCTTAAAGATTTCTTTGATAAATTGTTCATTTAATGTGTACGCTTCTTCATCTAGTGAATCGTTATTGCTTGTTTTTAGATTATTAGTTAATTCATCATTAGTTAAAGTGGCAATCAAGGGATACTCGAAAGGTTCGTCATTTCATTGAGAATAAAAGGGAATACAGTATTGGCTACAATTTCGTGGTCTTCAGGCGTGAGGCCATCGGACGACTCGGAAGACTCAAACTCAACAATGAGAGACTCAGAGGATTTTACAAAGGTTGACACAAAGGGACGGGGGACCAATCCAAGCTTGGTGATCATTTCTTCTTTGGTCGCGGACGGGCACGAGAGAGTTTCCCAATTCTTTAGCGGCATTCTTTGTTAGGTGACCTCATGACTCGGGGTTATCTTGTTTTGTCCTCCTTCCTTAGTCATTGCTATCATCTCTTTGTGCGAACCGAGAATCAATTGTGTTCGGCGCTGAAAGCGAGCATATGAATGTAGGGATCTTCCTCAATTAAGGGAATTCTATCTCGTCACAATCCGACCGCTCAATCCGAGATGTAAGGACGTATTGCGTCTCGGTGTCTTCTTTGGAAAAATCTCATGTCCCATGCTCGAGCGGAAAGGCTTAGCGGGCAGTTCTGCGAGGAGGACGTCCCATACGATGTTCATACATTCGAGTCGAGTCTGTCGGTACTTGTCGACTTTTATCATGAAAATTTCTTCGCTTGGCGAGGCCAGAGAACGGGTCTGAAGAATGCCGACAAATCTCGATTGGAGGCGGAGGTTTGTGTGCTCGTATCATGGCGGTGTTCGGTGTTTCTTTCCACTCTTCCTCCAAATGTTGGAAATGGCAATTGATCTTGATGAATCGGGTTTGCTTCAGGGTGCGCCGCTTGAGTTCGTTGACATAGTTGGCATCACCGGATTACGGGGATTCGATGAGACTTGCCCCGATAGTCCCTTGATCGATTCGGAGGAGGTAGCCCGGTGTCGGCTAAGAGCATGCTTGGTGACGGTCTCGGCTTCGTTCCCTATGAGGAAGCTGTCGCCCCTAATGACTTCAAGGTCCCACTTGCCGGTTAATGAACTTGACACATTGATGAAGAGTGGAGGCTATGGCTTTCATGTGGTGTAACGAGGGCGCCCAGCGAGTGTGAATTCGGATGGGATGTCCATTACATGGAATTTTAGGCACCATTTGGGTCTCGTACCCGAGTTCCCGAGAACCACCGTCCCCAAGATGGGACGAGACGTGCCGTCATATGCCTTGATTGACCGGGTAGATGGGATCATGTGCCTTTCATTGATGCGTAGGGCCCGCATCATGCTGAGGGGAAGGACATTAACGGCTGATCCATTGTCCACCAATACCCCCGGGAGCGATACGGTGTTGAGCCGAATAGTGATGTACAAGGCTTCATTGTCTTTGGGAGACATCTCTTGGCAAATCTTCATCGCAGAAGGTGATCATGCTACCATATAGGCGGGGATCATAGATTTGGTGCTTGTCTGGAGAAAGAGAGTCATCAAGCCAGTCACTTCGTGCCTTTTTCTTGCGAGGTAGAACCTTTGCTGAAGCCCCTGGGTTATGCTGAGGCCGTTTGTAGCGGTTGCCATCCCAGTCGGCATATTGGTGAGTGCGAGCGCCAAACGGCGTTGGTCTTTCTTTGTCGGTATGCACTCGGGAGGCTGGACAAGGCGAATCTTGGGCGATCCGTGGGGGATAGATTTCGATTGGCGGTAAAATTACCCGAATCTCTGATACGGTGTCCAGAAGGTCTCAACTCTATCGTTGGCAAGGCTTTTCGACTTTTCTACCCTGTTTGCTTTGGGAAGACTCGGGCCGGAGTAGAGTACATAGTAATCAAATCCCAGAGATGGCTCCCGAGCGTACCCGCTTGGTATCGCCGGCCTCGAACCTCTCTTTCAATTTTATTTGGGAGGAAATTTTCTTCTTTTAGGAGGACGGTCCTCGTGTATCCGATCTGATAGTCCACTTTCAAGGCAATCGGGCGATGCGAGATATCCCACCAAATGTGTTCTATGGTGGTGGTGGATTTGGGATCTCGGGTTGGCGGTCTTGGAATGACTTTGAGTTGAGCTGGTCCGGGAGATCTGTTGTTGGGCTCATTCGGAAGCGAATGGTTGGACTCTGCTTAGGGTAATGAGAGGTATTAAGATCCGGGGAACAGGCATATGTTTGTCCTTCGGGGAGCCCCGGTCGGTTGGGAGATTGTTAATTTCCGAAATGGCATGTGGCCTCTTCAATCCGAGCTTGCTTGTTCGCTTTGGCGTTCCTCAAGAGCTTTGATGGTGACCATATTTCCTCCATTTGTTTCCCGATCTTCATTACCCATGCCGATATCTGCGGGATCGGTATCACTTTGAGAGGGGATAACGGACGGTATGCCGAACTCTTTCGTCCACGGCTTGTTGGAATGGTGGCCCTTTGAATTCTTTGTTTGGGGGCCAGTTGCCCTGTAAGTCGACGGGCAGAAGTCCAGGCGGTGGAGACATAGGAATCTTGTGGTGGCATCTTGATATACCCAGGATGGTTAAGAATGGGAGGAGAACCTTCTTCCTTCTTTGCGGTAAAAGTGCCATCGGAATTGAGACCGATAGTCAAACCATGAGTTGCAACAACCCCCAGAAGGTCGTCGATTTGAGCCTCATGTCGAAGTCTCATCTGTTCTACCAACTGGATCCAACCGGGTGCAGTGCGAGGGATTTTGGAGGACGGAGCGACGTTGTCCCCATCATTACCGGCTGATGCAGACATTCTAAAACCCGGAGTCGGAACAAACGGCGAAGCTGATGATGCGCTTGACTCTTCCCAACTGATCAAACGGTGACCCGGTGTCCGAAACCAACCTTTGTGAGGAGCTGCGGGGGGAAAGACACAAGGGTTCAGAGATTTAGGGATTGAAGGAGGGTAGGTGTTTGGGCTTTGGGGTCATGCAACATGCGGTTATTTGTTCCGGTTTACTTAAAACATGTTTTATTAACCTAATCGGTTGGAAAAGATTGCTCTTCTTTTTCGCAAACTACTCTGGATCCTGGATCAGTGGGCCCCGTCACTACGTCTATAAGCCCCTCGTATTCCACCTGTATTTCGACCTCCCAGGGTGGACAGCCCCGGGCGAGGTTCCTATAGGGCAAGCGGGTCCCCCGACCGAAATAAAAACGATCCTAAAAGTCTGGCGGGTAATCAAGTCTTAACGAGCATTCGATGTAAATTACGGATAAAGCTGACGTCAAAAGTCAAGATCATGTCCGGGGGCTCGACGAAAAGTCGACATGATTTGGACTGATGAATGTCCACAATTGATCTTGACTTGTCGTCAATTAGGCCGTAATTAGGCATGGAATAATCATTAATCCTTGATGACTCAGTGTCGATCTTTGGGAGTCAGTGTATAATTTGTGCCAGTCAGAGCCGAAGTCAAGGCGCCGGTCAATATCTTGGTCAAAGTCTGCGGCGGAAAATCGGCATGACTTCGACTGATTAGGGTCCCCGAAAGATATTGAGTCGGGATGCCGACAAAGGCTTGAAAGGAAAGGTCTATACACAGACAGGGCATGACACAGACCAAACTAAAAACCAACCGGGTCTCGGACAAAAGTGTGTCACGGGACAAAGTGCGTATGGTCGACACGAGGCTCCATGGGATGTTTGGGTAGTCCTGTGCTTGCACCGAGAGGCGTAATAAGACCAAACGGGCCGCGACAAGGATTTTCCCGGATTAGGGACGTAGTGTGCAGTGTACGGTCACATGTGCGTAGTGTGCAAGCAGTCTATCTTCTTTTTCTGAGTAAAATAGAAATTTTTTCATGTGTCTTAAAAAGTATGATGCATGATTTTTTTTGAAAATTTTCTTTTTTTTTTTGAAAATCTTTTTTTTTGATTTTTGAAATTCTTTTTTTTTTTTAAAGTAAATGCACACATAAGCACATAATTCAAAATCCGAGGCAACGGGTCCAACAGTCAAAATTTTGACTTTTTCCTAGGCGGCCAAAATAACACGAAAATGTGCAAACCCGATACACACACACAAAAACAAACGGCTTCCAAATGCCGGGACGGAAGCTTGACCCTCAAAAGCTTTTTTTTAAAAAAAAAACAATGATACCGGTACGTGGGATTGTTAAACCACAATTTATCCCCGACTCGTGTTAGGAGGCGATAACGGGAAGTTTAATGGTTTCCACCAATATACCAAATATCATTTTTTTTTTAAAAGCTTATTTGTCCCCAGCGGAGTCGCCACTGTGATGTACCCGATTTTTGAAATCAAACGGAGTCGCCACGCCATTTTTGTTTTAAGGGCCAAAACTTTGAAAAATGCCCGAGATTAGAGATTTGGGTTCGGAGGTCACGTTACACGCCGGGAAGAACGTTAGTGTTCACCCGGAATGCCTCGTAAAACGAGTCTTCCAAGCTTAAAAACCGTTTGTGTGTGTGTGTGTTTTGGCCAAAATAAGTTGAAACTGAGGAAACCAAAAATTGGGAATTCTTTATAAGACATTGGACAGATCCCATGATTTTTGGTGTGATTTTTGGGTTGAGTTTTGGTACTCAAAAGATTTTTGGAAGTTGAAAACCACTTCTGCCAGAATGAAAAAGGCAGTGGACACTTGACTTTGAAATGGATTTAAGGGCTTTAAAACTTCATAATATGAGAAAAATCAGAGAATTAAAGTTGTTCCAGACACCTCAAATAAGATTTCTATGAAAGAATTTTTCATTTTGGAGAAGATTTGAGGACCCAAAACCTTCTGGAAATCTCAGGTATGAGATCTGGACTTCCAGAGACTGGTGATCTGACCTTCAAAAGAAAATTTGAAAAAGGGAGTTTTACTCACGCAAAAAATAAAGTAAAAATATTTCTGGAAAGATCTAGATGTTGGATACAAAAAGTGTTTTGTAGTCAACACCAAATTCCAAGTTTATCTGTGTACAAAAAATTAGACCATGGACAGAGGTCTTAGAAAATTGCTACTGGACAGCAACTTCTCAAGAAGGAAAACATGATTTTAAAGGGGGTTTTGCATCCATGCTTGTCCCCATTTCCCTAGGTTTTGATTAGTTATAACTTGAAATTTTAGTGGTGAATCAACTATATCAAACCATCCTTAGGGTACATTAGGACTAAGCACTTCATTTGCTTGGGAAGGGGAATTTTATCCTTTGAAAAAGAGATTTGATGTATGAAAATGATTTTTAGGGTTTTGAAAATGTGTTCTCTTTGCAAGTAAGTAAGAATACTTTGAAAATAATGTTGATCCTTGTAGAAGATCATCCATGGAGATGAACTTCCATGGTGATCTTCTTGGATCTAAGACAAGAAGATGAACAAACTACATTTTGGAGTTTGAAAATGCATGCATGAATGAAGGAGTTTAGGGTAAGGAGAAGGAGGGTTTACCAATCTTCTTTGTGTTTTGAGTTTTAGGCTTGAATGTAAGAGTGTTTGAGACTTGAATATGAGAGTGTTTGAGTGAATGTGATTTTGGGTGAATAGTTGAGAAAAAGGTGACAATTCTAGAGAATTCTCACTGTTTTCTCCCTATTTTCGCCAAGGTGCAGTTGAGAAATGTGTTTCTTCTTTCTTATTTCTGAGACTGAAGGCTTCAATTTATAGCCATCTGGAAATGACAAAACCATCCGCGCGGATGGTTCCTGCAGCGTGCACTGTTCATTTAATGCAGCTGCAGGCTTTGGACACAAAGAATATTTTAAAAAAAAATCAAACTGATTATGTTTTTCAACTTATCAGATTCGGATTTTCTTAATTCTTTTACTTTTTGAGATTCTTTTGTAGGCTTAACCTTAAATAACAATGCCCACTTTGCCCTTGCTTTGTTAGAAAAGTTAGGAATGTTAGGAATATTATAACTTTCGTTAATTTTCTAACGAAAATACTAACAACTCAAATTGGAGTACTTACAGCTGGTCACCCTGTGGTCTACCACCCGTAGCTTGACCCTTTTTGAACTTAGGACAATCCTTTCTGAAGTGCCCCATATCACCACAACTCATACACTTTCCCTGCTTACTCTAACAACTGTCTTCTGAGTGCCCCACTTTTTTACACCAATTACAAACGGTGCCAAACTTACTTGATACAGGTCGAGTAGAAACTGTAACTGTTCCTCCCTTTGCCACTCCAGAAGTTGAGGACTTAGGCTGATTCTTGCTCTGACCTGAACTCTGGCCTGAGAACTTAGTCTTGCTTCCCCTACCCTCAGATTTACCACGATGTTCCTCAATGTCATTTTCGATTCTGTATGCCATATTCACTGCCGCCTGGTAGTTAGGAAAATCGTGAGTCAACAACTGCTTTCTGAACTCCAACCTGAGTCCCTTGACAAACCTGTAAACCCTCCTGCTCTTATCTGGTACAAGATGTGGACAATACCTGGCTAACTCCGTAAATTTTGCAGAATACTGGGATACTGTCATTGCCCCCTGCTCAAACTTCAGGAACTCTACCTCTTTCTTATCTTTGGTAATCACAGGAATGAAGTGCTCCTTGAATTTCCCAACAAAGTTATCTCAAGTCTGGAGCGTATGATCCCGCTCCCAGCTTTCCTTAAGGATTTGCCACCAATGTTCAGCAGGACCCTCTAACTTGAATACTACACATCTAACCTTTTCTTCATCTGTGCTCTCCATTGCAACAAAGATTTTAGTCATGGCCTCCAACCATCTCTCAGCTACCAGTGGATCTGGATCTCCGTTAAAGCTTGGTGGAGAGAATTTGATGAATTTTTCTAACCCCTGTGTTGGCCTTGCCTCAGGTTGCTGCTGTGCTCTACCCTGAGCTGCCATATTCTGGAGGAATACCCGAAACATAGCCATCATCTCGGCATTCTGATCTCCCCAAAGACCACGATCACCAATGTTCCCTGTTCCCCGCCTGGTCACAGCTAGTCCCAGCCATTACAATGATCCCTACATTAAACACTCGGCGTCAGATATCACACACTCCCCCTTAGACTAGACATCTACCCTTGACTTCTAGCCAAAGCTCTGATACCAACTGTGGGCTCCTCCTAACTCCCGAGACCTATAAACCCGTGTCCCAGGATGGAGAGTCCCAAAATACCATTTCTAAAAAAAAACTTTGCTTTACTTTAACTTGAAAAGTATACAACTCATTTTCAAACAATTTCAAAATAACCTCTCTACACGGAGGTGATATATAAACCTGTTTGTAACCACACACAACCTGTTTATACAAAGTATACAACTAGTAAGCTTACATAAGCCAACCATACAACAAACCAAACTCAAGTTGAATTACAACACAATCCAACTTAAAACATGTTATGAAAGTTTTATATACAAAACCTTTCACCAAAAGAATAATAACCAACAATCCCAACTCCCCCAAGACAACACATACCCCGACAACCAAAAGATGTCCAAACTCCTGCCCCGGCCTCACTGGTCCGGTCTTCCTATCTCAGCGGAATCTAAAACAATAAAGGGAGAAGGGGTGAGATAAAATCTCAGCAAACTATTATGTATGCAACAATATGCCATACAAGATGCAACACATAAACAGGTTGCTCAATACAAATATGCAACACCAAACAGGTTGCTCAATCACATTGGGAAAACAGTAATCACGTTACGTTACCTTTCCCTTTACCTTTTCCCCATCTGGGTCATATGTAGTACTACGGTGGGAGTTATACTTATACTCCACTCATTTGGTGAACTACTAGTGCACCTTCACCTCTTAAACGACCCCTTATAGAGATCCATATAAGCTGCCTCGCTATCTTGTGGCATGACTGCACATATCCACAGAAGCTGAACCCCTCAATTCGTGGCCACAGAAGGGGGTGAACGGTACAAGTATAAGGACATCCAATCACTTTATGAAATATCTTCTCATAAGTGGTTGCATTCCCTATACCCCCGAAGATCAACTGGTATACCATATTCAAGCACATCACAGATACTTGGAATAAGTCCACCCAATGGGACATCAACATATATAGAACATGGTACTGCAACTCATGTTAAACAATTGAAACAGTGCAACACGTATTTAACATTATGTGCACAATTAGCTATGCATATGTAAACTCGTATGACACAAAGTAGATCACATAAGTCTTACACATTTATTACACAATATGTAAACTAGTAACAGGATACTACTACTCTTGTTCAAAACCAAGTAAATAGTGCACTACACATTTTAGGCACTAAAAGAACAAACAACCCTCTATAGGTTATCACGTAAGGATACAATATCACATAAGTAACCCTACGCGTTCACAATACAATATTAAACACCTTTCGTTAAGGTTCCAAGTTCATTTACAAAGTTTTATAAACTTTGGTTCAAGTTTCACATGTGCCTCTCAAGCATTTTCAAGACATTACTTAAAGTCTTTTCCCTTATCCATTTGGACTAATTCAAGTTCCATTATGTAGTACTAAAGTTGTACTAGATTCAGGGTTTAAGAGTGTTCCATTTCATGTTGGTTAGCCTAGGTTTTCAAGGCCTAGAAAAAGGTTCAAGGCTGCAGAATTTCCCAGCTGGGTTGAACATCAGCAACAACAAGAACACCTCCAGTTCCACTTTCAGCTACTGCAAGGCAACTACCAACAGATTTTATACATGTTCTAGACCCTATTATACTCCCTTCATAACACATACATATAACAACCTTACACTAATCCAAGCCTTCCTTGCTCAATCATCAACCCACAACTTACCACTTTTCACTCTATTCATGTGCAGCCTATAATTCCTCATTTTACAAGCCACAAATCATCAAAATCACATCATATACTCTTCATAACATCATTATACAAAAGCATGAACAGTTATAGAAGAGAACCACAACAACTTACCACAAATAAAAGGAAGAGATACTTGGCTATTATTGCTCTTGACACCTTTCTTAGCAAGTATTTGAAGTAGGAATTAATAACCAAGCAATTTCTGAATTTCTGGGAATTTTAGGAGTTTAGTTAGGGTTTGGGAACTTTCAAGACTGAGAGAGAGAAAGGAGAAGCTGATGGAATGTTTTATGCTTCTTGAAGAAGCCAAAATGAGATATATATAACACAAATTACAACCAAACTCCTCCAAGATTGAAATTCAACTTATAACTACCTTGAACTTATAGTTACACTTAAGCACCTTGATACTTTCACAACACTTTCAAATTAAAATTTCAAGTATTACTACTTAACTACACAACTTCCTTTTTTACCTCATTTAGGCATTATATGATTCAAATCATTTTAACAACATCTAACTTCACGTAGTTCACAACAATGCCAAAATGAACACGTAATCAAATCAAATGCCAACAAATAAGGGATGAGATGCAATGCAACCCAACCACATGTGCTTCACGTGTGATCAAAATGTGCCTAGGTTTAGGGTCGTGACGAAACCGCTCACTGTCAGCCCTTAGATTAGAGTTACTAAAAAATAATTCAAAGATTGAAATTAAAAAGAAATAAAATCGTTTAATAATAGCCATTAGATAAAGGCGGTTATGGATTAATCTGGACCCTTCTTTATTTAAAGTCAATAGAAGTTATTTTTAAGCTTTCTTCATTCTGTTACCCCCGCCAACACTTGCTTTCCTCATTCCTGTTAACCTCTCTCGTCCCCCACTTACTTTTTTCTTTTTTGGCAATTATCAATCAAACTCAGTACCCTCTTCTCGATAACCTTTCCTACCCATATAAATATAATACTAAGTAAAAAAAAAGTTATAATTCTGCGAAATAAAGGGAGCGATCGGATCTACACACTTTTATTTTTAAAAAGTATGTTACAAAAGTAACCAAAATTCATGTCAATTAATTTTATATTTATTTTTCTACACACTTTTATTTTTTTAAAATTAATTAAGGTTTTTGCAAAAAATTAAAAAAGAAGTGAATAAAGGAAACCGCTCACTGTCAGCCCTTAGATTAGAGTTATTAAAAAATAATTCAGAGATTGAAATTAAAAAGAAATACAATCGTTTAATAATAGTCATTAGATAAAGACGGTTATGGATTAATCTGGACCCTTCTTTATCTAAAGTCAATATAAAGTTATTTTTGAGCTTTCTTCATTCTGTTACCCCCGCCAATACTCGCTTTCCTCATTCATGTTAACCCCTCTCGTTCCCCACTTACTTTTCTCTTTTTTGGCAATTCTCAACTCAACTCAGTACCCTTTTCTCGATATCCTTGCCTACCCATATACTAAGTAAAAAAAAAAGTTATAATTCTACGAAATAAAGGTATCGATCAGATCTACACACTTTTATTTTTAAAAAATATATTACAAAAGTAATCAAAATTCATGTCAGTTAATTTTATATTTATTTTTCTACACACTTTTATTTTTTTAAAATTAATTAATTTTATATTTATAAAAATATGTCAAAATTTGATTGAGTTAATAAAAAAAAAATCATATATTACAAAATTCGAACTGTCTAGCTTATAATTTTTTCAAAAATATATAAATACTTATATATTCCCTCATTTCTCGATAATTTTTAAATTTAACACGGAAACAAATTTATCCTAATAAAATTTATCTTTTTGCCACATATATAGTATTATATCTCTCTCCACTTACTCAATATACATATACAAAATTATCTCCATTATTTGAAAGAAAAAATAATTATTTGTCTTTTTCGGAATAATATTTTAAACTATCCAAAATAAAAACAATCTTCTTAAAGAGGCAATTTAGTGCAAAACTAAATCCACCATTCATATTTTTATTTTAATCGTTATAATATACTCCCTCCGTCTCATATCTAGGTGCACACTTTGACTTTTGCACGTAAATTAAGGAGGGAATATTATATTGAAAGTGTTGTGAGTGTGAAAGTAAAATAGGAGAGAGAATGAGTGGAGGAAATAGTAAATTATAATGGTGTTGTGAGTATAAAAATAATATAGGAGAGAGAATGAGTGGAGAAAATAGTAAAGATTCTTTTCCATTTTAGGAAATGTGCACGTATGTTTGAGACGCTCAAAATAGCAAAATGTGCACGTAGGTCTGGATCGGAGGGAGTACTATTTAACTTTTCATATAGTCTCTCAAAAGAAAAAAATTAACTGACCATAATATCAGATCAATTTTTTTTTTTTTTGAAAGACTAATATATGCTAGATAACTTTCCTTAAAATTACATTCCATACTCCATTATTATATGTGAGATTTTGCGAAGACCATTTCCCAAAAAAAAAAAAAAGTTAACATATATGGAGTACTTTTTTTGTAATATAATTTTTTTTACTTCTTAATTGACTTATAAATGCTTTTATATTTTAAAAATTAATTAATTTTATATTTATAAAAATATGTCAAATTTTGATTGAGTTGATTCTGCGAAATAAAGGGAGCGATCGGATCTACACACTTTCATTTTTAAAAAGTATATTACAAATGTAAATAATTAATTTTATATTTATTTTATGACAGTTTCTGACTGTTGGATTGAATTAATCCTGGCCGCTTTTAGTCTCTTGTCAATAGAATTTTAGAAACCACTTAATATTAGCCGTAGGATCTTAACAGTGAAAACGAATCTAATGGTTAAAAGTAAAGAGGAAAAGAAACCATTCAATGAAGATCGTTGGATCAGGTAGTTATGGACAAATCCTGACCACTCTTTATCCCTAGTCAATAGGCGATTATTTCCGCTCTAAATTGTATATTAGATTTTAATCTATAATAAAAAAAGTATGTAAAGTAAATCACTCTTAGGTTTTTCTTACATTTTAAATTATACTTCCTCCGTCCCTAAAAGTTTGTCCCATTTGAGTTTTTTTTTTTGAACTTTGACCACAAATTTATGAAAGATTAATCATATACATGAAATTATAAAAGTTGTTGTTGATAATATTATTAATGGTGAATCAATAAAAATTTTTAGAATTTCATGAACATAATTAAATTGTCATATATTTGTGGTCAAAGTTCAACTAAAAAGTCAAATGGGACAAACTTTTAGGGACGGAGGGAGTATATGTATAGCCCATATGCCCAATCTATTTTTTTATTTCTACTTGTTTTGTAATTTACAAAATAAAACATAAAGTTTGGCATATAATTTTATTTAACTTTTCATATATATTGATTTATTTTCTAAGCACAATAAAAAAGTGATTTGGGAAGTAAAATTAAAAAAAGGAAAGAAAAACTACAAAAAAGAGAAGTTAATGAATCAAGGTCAGATTAAGATGAATTATAAGGGCAAATATGTCAAGGCATTATGTAATCTTAATGAATTTTATATTTGATAATCAGAACTATCTCCACCGTTCCTTTATCTTCTTCTTCTTCTTTCCTTTTTCGCCCAAAAGAAATCAGTGAAAATCATGAACACTAAAAAAGCAAGAAGGAATATAATATCAAACACCATCTTCAATGGTGCTCTTGTAAGAACATGGATTAATATAACATATAAATACTTAATAATATAATGATCAATATTATAATATATGGTATAAAGTATAGAACTCAACATAATATGTAGAATTCCATAATATAAGTATACCATTAAATGATGGGCATAATGATAATATCTTATATATCAATAGGTGTAGTCCCTAAATGAAGTGCCCCTTGGATTCCTATATAAAGGCCTATCCATCAAGCCTATGAATCTACTAGTTATATTATTCTCATTCAGTCCAAACTCTTCCTAAGTAATTGAAGATTAAAGAGATTAAGGGCACTCATCATTTAGAAGATCTACTCCTCCCTAATTTGAAGTCTATCTTTTTACTTCATCCTCTTTACTCAAGGACAAGAACAAGACTAAGAACAAACATGCAATCACAAGGTAATTACACGCTTCCGTCTTCTTCTTCTTCTTCTTCTTCTTCTCTTTTTAATCTAGTGATGAGTCGGTTCATGGTTAATGGATCATAATTGTTCCATCAATTGGTATCAGAGCCTACTCATATACTAGATTGAGTTTGAATTTCTTATAAAGTCTTGTGCTTTAATTTGTTTTAAGTTTGTAATCCATGTATAATTACACTTGTTTTTGTTCTTGTACATAATACTCATTTTGTCTAAGAGTATTATGTTCATAACTTCATTCTATTTCTGAATTTTGGTTTTACTCAAAAGGCTTTCAATCCTTAATGTAAGATTATCCCATTTTTGAACATAGCCACCATACTTGGATGCGTTGTGAGTTTGTTCATATGCATAGCCACGCATTTTTTAAATGTGTTGTGAGTATGCGGATCTACTTACTTTGGTTGAAAATTGAGTCACCATTAAATTAAGAACTTCATTCAATTTCTGGAAATAATGGTAAGATCAAGTTTTAAGAGACACAATGGTTCATACAAGATTACCCCATTTACATAGCCAACATCATGTGTTTGGAGTGTGTAAATCTAGGTCTACTTGTTTGAATCATGTTATTTAAAGTGCAAACTTGTCCCATTTTCATAGCCAATAATTATAATGCATTAAAAATGGAAATTTGGTTGAAAAATTGTTCATAAAAGGGTTTAAAATTAGTGACTGTTCGTAATTCTGGGCATTGGGGACGAGTCGTCCCGTTGGGGACGAGTCGTCCCGTGGGGGACGAGTCGTGCCCATCAATTTTCTGGAATGGAACCTTTTCTGATTCAGGCGTTCCCCTTATAGGGACGAGTCGTCCCCTTAGGGACGAGTCGTGCCCTAAGGGACGAGTCGTCCCCTTTGTAATTCCAGAATAGGGTTGCTTCTGATTCATCCGTCCCTCCTTCATGGACGAGTCGTCCCCTTAGGGACGAGTCGTGCCCTAAGGGACGAGTCGTGCCCTAAGGGACGAGTCGTCCAGAGAGACTTCAGTCTCAAATTTTTCCAGAATTTTGATAATTTATTGATAAAATATGATATCTGGACACCAGTCACGCTGATTGGCGGTTCTTAGAGTTGTTAAACTTTAAGAATAGACGGGTAGAACAAAAGGATATTGTCTTTTATTAATAAATTTTCGTTGTTTTCTTACCCTTTAAAGTTTCAAATTTACCTTCAGGCCTTATTCCGATTAATTATATCCTTAACATTTTTTTTGGAAAAAATTAACATGCTTATTTACCAAAGGAGACCTTGTTGATTAAATTCAAACTTGTTAAAAGATGAATGTAAATATTAATATGTGATAACATGCTTGTTTCCCAAAGGAGACCTTGTTGTTGACTAAGTATTTACATTCATGGGGTAATAATTGAAATAAACTTTTGATCATTTTAAATGCTGTGAACCATTCCAAAGGAAGGCGGGTATTTAAAGTGAATTGTTTATATTCTTTATTGCCGGGTAACAAGTACCTTAAACTTTAGGACATTTTTTATACTTGAACCGGCCCAAAGGAAGGCAAGTATTTAAAATGTATTGTTTGAATTATTTGTTCACCCTAAGATAAATCAAATTGTGAGTCAATTCGCAATCCAAAGATTAGTCTTGATGTCATGTTGATTATCTTTATTTTGATGGAATTCATTTGATATAATTAATCATTATGTAGTTTCTTATATATGTTTTGTTTCATTCTTGTTCTTTTCCTTCAGATTTGATTAATGCTTCATCTGTAACTACTGCTATAAATGATGTACCTTTGCTTACTGGGACTAAACTTAAAACTTGGAAAAATAATATAACGATGATCTTAGGCAATATGGACATCGATCACGCATTAGTGGAATCAAGTCCCGCTGCTCTCACTAAGGGAAATACCGTTATAGAACGGAAAAATGTTGAGCAATGGGAACGGTCCAACCGCGTGAGTCTAATGATCATGGAAAATGCAGTTTCAAAGACATTTTTGGAGAATGTCTCTGAGATCGAAAATGCTGAATTTTTCCTTGAATTCTTGTGGAAACTTGTTTCCATTCGGTACAAGGGTGAGAAAAATCTTCGGGAGTACATTATTGAATTATTTCATCTTTCGATCAAACTAAAAGCACTTAAGTTAGAAATTTCGGAAGATTTGCTCGTGCACTTAGTTTTGATCTATCTTCCTCCTCAATTTGGTCCTTTTGAGGTGACCTATAAATGTCGAAAGTACAAGTGGAATATTAATTGATTACTTTCACATATGACATTAGAGAAAGATAGGATGAAATATCTTAAATTAGAAAGTACTCACTCAGCATCTACTTCTTCTCGTGGGATTAAGAGAAGAGGGAAGGAAATTGCGATTGCAAGTAAGAAGCATAAGGGATCATTTAAAGATCATAAAGTCAAGAAATGCTTCTTTTGCAAAGACCTTACTCGCATGAAAAACGACTACCATAAGTATCGCGAATGGCGAATTCAGGATGGTATGTCATTTGGTCTTGTTTGTACTAAGGCAAATTTGGTTTCAATTCCTTTATATACATAGTGGTTGTATTTGGTGTAACAACTCACATTAGTTCATGTATGCAGGGTTGCCTGAATTACCGAATCATGAGAAATACATCTATATGGAAGCTGGAAATCCGGTTGAAGTTATAGGCATAGGGACTTTTAGATTAATGATAAGTACTGGCTATTATTTTGTATTAAATAATACATTCATTGTACCATCTTTTGATGAAATTTAATATCTATCACAATTTTGGACAAGGAAGGTTACTCTTGTTCTTTTGGGAATAATAAATGTGATCTTTATTTTAAATTCCATATTTGTCGGTACTAGTACTTTGTCATATATCGATAATCTTAATTTACTTGACACAGTCAAGAAAATGAATGAGTCCCATAATAATGAAACCAAAACTAAAGGCACTAAGCAAAAATTATCAAGTGAAAATTCTTGAATTCTATGGCATAGGCGTTTGGGTCATAACTCCAAAGGGAGAATTGATAAAACTTATGTCGAAGGGAATCCTAAAATAACTTGATACTCCGGATAAAATTTTTGCGTTAAGTGTTTTAAAGAATAAATTTACAAACATTAAAAGAAATAGAATTTTGAGAGTATCAAACGTCTTGGAACTAATTCATATGAACATTTGTGGACCATTCACTAACCCTTCATGGAATGGTCAACAATATTTTATTACGTTCATGGATGATTACTCTCGTTATGGATACATTATTTTCTTCATGTAAAATTTCAATCATTGGACGTTTTCAAGTCTTTTAAGGCATAAGAAAGACTATTAAGAACGTTAAATCCGATCATGGTAGTGAAAACTACGGACGGTATAACGTATTGGGTGAATAACGTCCGGGTCCTTTATACTCGCTATTTTGAAGAGTGTAGGATTGTCCCTCACTACACCATGCCGGGCAAACCTAGCATAGTATAGTGGAGAGACATAATAAAATCCTTAAGGATATGGTAAGAAGTATGCTTTCTTGTACTTCTTTACCTCACTCATTATGGGCGAAGCATTAAAAATCGCTACTTATATTCTCAATATAGCTGCTTCAAAGGCTACCGACAAAACTCCGTATGGACGTTAAGATCGTTGGTAGTTACTTTGTAGGGTATACTAAGAGATCTAGGGGATATAAATTTTATGACCCGAAAACTAGAACATTTTCGAGACTGACAATGTTAGGTTCTTTGAGGATGTTGAATTTAGTGGGAGAAATAGTAATGATTTTTTGAATTTGAAGAGTTAGAGGAACCACTCTTTGTTCCTCAAACTTTAGTTCCTGTTGAAAATCAAGTAATTGTACCTGAAATTCAACAAAGAACATACAATTCAAAATAATATAGAGACTCCCGTAAATAACGGACAACATGAAAATGTTGGACATAATGAAATTCAACAACCTCAAAATGAGGATGAACCGGTGCCCTTAAGGAGATCTACTAGAGAAAGAAGAAGTATTATTCCGGGTATTTATGATATGTATCTTGCGGAGAATGAGGACACCTTAGGTTTAGTGGGAGATGATCTAATCAACTTCCATGAAGCCATTAATAGCCCTAATTCTCATAAGTGAATCAATGCCATTAAAGTGGAGTTAAAATCAATGAAAGACAATGACATTTGGGATCTTGTCACATTACCTGAAGGTGTAAAATCTATTGGTTGTAAATTGATATTTTAAACCAAAAGGAATTAGCAAGGTAATATGGAAAGATATAAGACACGTCTTGTTGCTAATGGATTTACTCAAAAGAAAGACATTGATTATAAAGACACATTTTTTTTTTCGGTATCTTCTAAAACCTCTTTTAAGATCATTATGACATTAGTGGCACATTATGATCTTGAGCTTTCATCAAATGGATGTTAAGACAGCTTTACTCAATGGCAACATTGAGGAAACTATCTATATGAAGAAACCAGAAATGGTGACTAATTCGGATCAAACTAGTCAACTGGTTTGTAAACTTAAGAAATCCATTTATGGGCTTAAGCAAGCATCTCGTCAATGGTACTTAAAATTTAACCAAGTTATTCTTTCATTTTGCTTTGAAATGAATCTTGGTGAAAATTGTGTGTACCATAAGTTCAGTGGGAGTAGATTTATAATTTTGGTCTTATATGTGGATGACATTTTACTTGCTAATAATGATAAGGACCTTCTAAAGGAAACTAAGAAATTTCTCTCAAATAAGAAATATCTTGGTGAAACTTCTTTTGTATTGAGAATCCAAATTCATTGTGATCATTCACGAGGTATTTTGGGATTATCACAAAAGAGTTATATAGATAAGGTATTACAAAGGTTTAGCATGAAAAATTGTAAACCACATGACACCCCTGTCTCTAAGGAAGATAAATTCAGTTTAAAGTAATGTCCTAAAATTAATTTTTTAATCCAAGTATATGGAAAATATTCCTTATGCACCGACAGTAGAAAGCTTAATGTATGCGCAAGTCTGTACTCGTACAGACCTTGTATTTATTATTGGGATGCTTGGTCAATACCAAAGCAATTCGAAAAGAAGAACATTAAGTCGCATCCAAAAGAATGATGAAGTACCTATAAAACATTAAACTGCATGCTTATGTATATAAAATCGGATCATTTTGAGATCATTAAGTATTCCGATTATGTTTTAGTGGATGCAAAGATGTCGAAAGACATCATATGGTTATGTTTGTTGTTGAAGAGAAATAAGTACAAAATGAACAAATAGAAATATAACTTATCGGTACAAACTCTATGCTTGCGAATCCATTTACTAAGGCGTTATCTCCTTTAGTATTTCACGAGCATGTTGCTCATATGGGTGTAATAACTTTTGATAATGCTTAATTCAGTGGGAGTTTGCATTGTTTTCTATTATCTTATTTATATTGATCTCATTTGGTTAAAGTAGGACTAGTTGGAGAATATATATATACGTTCTTCATATATATTCATTAATATTCCATGCTACATATCTATACTTAATCTATGTCATTTAGTTGGATATATATATGTGATTAATGTGGGTTTAGTTGCGAATCAATTACAACGACTGTCCCTTTAGTCCTTATACTTATATGACTAATGGACGGGATTAGTTTCGAATGATAACAAAGTGCACATAAGGGTTGTCATTTGTGTTATAAATATGATTAAAGAAATTTATTAAGTGAAGGTATATGTTATAATAATCCAAGTGGGAGATTGTAAGAACATGGATTAATATAACATATAAATACTTAATAATATAATGATCAATATTATAATATATGGTATAAAGTATAGAACTCAACATAATATGTAGAATTCCATAATATAAGTATACCATTAAATGATGGGCATAATGGTAATATCTTATATATCAATAGGTGTAGTCCCTAAATGAAGTGCCCCTTGGATTCCTATATAAAGGCATATCCATCAAGCCTATGAATCTACTAGTTACATTATTCTCATTCAGTCCAAACTCTTCCTAAGTAATTGAAGATTAAAGAGATTAAGGGCACTCATCATTTAGAAGATCTACTCCTCCCTAATTTGAAGTCTATCTTTTTACTTCATCCTCTTTACTCAAGAACAAGAACAAGACTAAGAACAAACATGGAATCACAAGGTAATTACACGCTTCCGTCTTCTTCTTCTTCTTCTTCTCTTTTTAATCTAGTGATGAGTCGGTTCATGGTTAATGGATCATAATTGTTCCATCAGCTCTTGTAACCCCCTTCCTTTCTGATGATTCTAAACTTGAAAGGATGTTACAAGAAATCAATAAATACCTACAACATGCATGTTTTTGTAAGAGTTGAGATTTGAGTTTTTGTTGTTATCTTTTTGACGGATTCCATTAAATTGTTAACATAATCAGGGGCGGAGCCAGGAATTGCTCGAGGGGGAGGGGGCAAGATTACACGGGGGTTCGGGGGCAGTGGCCCCGAAAAAAAAAATTCGGGTCGGACAAGTAAAAAATTGGTCGAATTCATGAAAAACAAATAAATAAGGAAAAATGTCATAATATTTCATACACAAATCTATCCATTGATAAACCTAAACGAACAAAAAATACAATTGAAAACTTATCAATTTGTGAAGAAATTAAAATTAATCAAAACACATTTAAATTTGTAAACTCTATTCAAATTTGTAGAGAAAGAGAGAGAGAGAGGAAATTACCGAGAGAGAGAGAGAGGCAGCGGCAAGGAGGAGAAGGAGATGCGGCGGCGGCGTCGAGGAGGAGGAGCGGCGGCGGCGTCGAGGAGGAGGAGCGACGACGGCCAGGGGCGGAGAAAATTGGCTAGGTTTTTGTCGAGAGAGAGAGAGGAAATTACGTCCTCCTCTGTTTTTTTTTAAATAACTGGAAACGACGGAATTTTTTTTTATTAATCAAAACTACGTCGTTTTGATTAATTAAAAAAAAAAACCGTGAACTCTTTCTCTTCTCCGGCCAAATCTCCGGCCAAATTCCTAATTTCCGTCGAATTCCGGTGGGGGGGGGGGGGGCAAAAAAAAAATTGCACTGCATTTCCGCCGCTGGGGGGGGGGGGCGGGAACATAATACTCTGTATTTATTTGGTGAGTTTTGTTGAGTGGTGAGTAGTTATGCTCTATATATTCGAGGTAGATTCTTTGAAGTAGTGCGCATACTATTCAAATTTCTTTATTTTTGTTTCATTGCATTTTTTCTTATTATTTTTGTTGTAATAAAGATATCATAAATTATTAAATCCGTACAACCCCAATAGTTAATAGTTGGGGTAATTTTTTTTTCATTTTCCCCTAAGTTTAATTTTATTTTAGAAATTTTGGATTGTTATTTTTTTATGGGGTAATGAAGTGAAATCTCTCATTTAAACTGGGCCTAGATTCCATCTTTACTGCAAAGCCCACAACAAAAGTCAAACCTAACCCAAATCAGAAGCCCCTTAACGACTCTATCTTGGATTGAGATGGAATACCCGAAATCTGGAAAAAGAGAAATACTATTGTTTTGATAATTTCCCACCACCCACTCTTTCCCTTTTCCATTATTCCATTTCCACCGCCAAGTCCAACGCTGCAACGCCGCCGTGCCCAAAAGGATGTCAGATCAAATTGCCAGAGGTGAAGATTTCGAGAACAAAGCCGAGAAGAAACTCAAGGGATGGGGCTTATTCGGCTCCAAATACGAAGACGCCGCTGATTTCTACGAAAAGGCTGCCAATTGTTTCAAACTCGCCAAATCATGTAATTATCAACGTCCTTTTTATTCTATTTGATGATCGGTCAGATATTCTATTCGATGTGTTTGAGCACTTGTATTGGTTTCAAATGATATTGGATTGATGTTGTGTTTAATATTTGTTGAATTTGCGCGTGATCGGAGGCTATTGATAAGTTGCCTTCAACTGATTTATCGCTGTGATTATGTTATTAGGTTGTTGATTTGTTCTACTTATGATGAATTTGTTGTGAAAGTTTTCTTGGTTAGAACTTGGGATTGTAATATATTAGGGTTTTGATGGGACATGCTAATGAAGTCCTTTGGACTTCGGAGCTTCGCATTATCTACATGATTAGGATCATTCATTAGGTTTTCCTGTCTTAGGTTTTCGTGATTACCACTTCACGGAGGACTTTTCCTTCCCACTTGAAGAGTCTTTTTTGTAAAGTCAACACATACATTATTCATAATAATCCTTGGAAGTAAATAACTAATCATTACAACAAGCTCATTTCCATATTAACAAGATATTAAGATATGATGGCAAAGTTGGATCGTAATAAACAAACTTATCGGGGATTAAAAGGTTGGAACTTTATAGTAAGTGGGCATTAGTTATTGAAATGAGACTCTTTGATGGAACCTTCGGGAAAGGGAAAATAGACTATTTTAGTGAGCAAATAGAGGGTGTCTTTGGGTACATCGAATTGTATTCATGGTGGAATCATATCAGGACCCTTTTCATAGACGAAACCTATGCTTAAGATTTAATTGAAGTTTAAAAAAATAGAATTGGCCTTCTGGCTTGCCATCCTTTTAACTTGAAATATACTTCCTTAGTTCTTTGCTTTTTTATAATCCACCTCAGTTTCATCATTCATGTTCTATTATTTACGCAAGCCACAAATACCATTGTTGTTCAATGCATCTGTGAGTTGAGCATTAGGTTATAGATGCTCATTATTATACCAACATTATTTGCAGTTATATGTCCATGTATTGCATGCTTATTAGGAATTATGTTTTTTTTTTTCCAGGGGATCAAGCAGGAGCCGTATATGTTAAATTGGCTGATTGTTATGTAAAGGTGACCTTTTGCTACTGATGTGCGTAGCACCTTATGTTTCTCATGTGATTGTATATGTGACACATATTTAGCTCTAAATCATCATTTACTTGAAGCCTATTTCAGACATTTTGCTTCCTGTTTACAGTTGGACAGCAAACATGAAGCTGCTAACGCTTATGCTGATGCTGCTCACTGTTATAAGAAGACAAACACTAAAGGTTTTTGTGATCTTCCTATTTACAATATTCTGCCAGCTGCCATTTCTCTGAGAGTATTCGTCAATTTTTTATGCATTTCTGTTTATCTAACCTATGTGATTAAGTTATGCTGAAAGGTGTTGGTTAGTATTTAAGAGGTAACTATATCTGTCTAGGAACCAATACTGTTAGGAGGACATCCACTGGGTATTTAACATGAGCTTGACGATTCTGAAATATTATGACCGGATGCATCTCGGTCAAGCCCCAATGCATTTCCTGACCTTCCCTCCCATTTCAAAACTTTTAACTTACCAAGAAGTTCTTTGGATACCCTGGTGTTATATACATTTTGAAAAAGCTTCAGGGATCATATTGCATACTTCATTTAAGATCGAAAGGATATGTAACACAGCAAATCTCAGGTGACTGAATTTTGATCATCCTAAGTTCCTCTCAACGTTTTTTATTGTATATGTATATAGCGTCACAAAAAATATTACTCCCCGCCCCCAAGTGAATAGCTATTTTTTTTAAAAGCTTTGTTTGTTCCTAAATGAATGTCCATTTTATGGTGAAATTTCTAAATGCTCTCTTGTCAATCATCATGTCCTAATATACACTTACAAGCATAATGTCATATAGCATTGTTATTAAGGATAGTAATGTAAACATTCTACTAAAATTGCATAAAAGTCAATTTTGTCAAAGTTCCCTCAGAGTCAAGAATGGACATTGAATTATGGATGGAGGGAGAACATAAAAGTTGACTACTTGTATCCATATGTACAGATTCCGTGCGCCAAATAGTTGGAATCATGTCGTATCTTTAGTCAGTGTGTGCTTCTTTGGCGCCAGTTACTTCTCTAACTGTCTCAACTGAGTGTTTGTCTCATATTCAGTAGATTTTTTTTGTTTGTTTGTGCTTCTCATAGATCTGCATATCGCTATCGATATAATTTGTTGTACCTATCTTTCTCTGTGAGCTTAATAAAGTAGCTTCGCGATAATCCAATATATTCATAAATATCTCAACTGAGTGTTTGTCCCAAGTTCTTGAATTACTATACATGACTCTTAAGACAATATTCTGCTATTAACTATACTGTCCAGTCCAGTTCAGTCCACACACAGTCTTAACCGTCCATGTTAATTGTAGTCTTCTCATTCCTTCAGCATTTCAGTTGATATTTATATTATGATCTCATGAATCAATAATGGCTCTGTCAGGTTTTCATTAATCTTTTGACAAACCTTTCTTATTGTTCAATGCTTTGCAGAGTCCATTGCTCGCCTAGAACAGGCACTTAATTTATTTATGGATATTGGAAGGCTAAGTATGTCTGCTAGATATTGCAAGGTAAGAAATACAGATAGTAATTTTATATTTTCCAAGTCTACTATATCAATGCCTCCAAAACTCATTGTTGAGCTCCCTGGAGCATACTCTTTTGCAAGTTGTCGCTTTGTCATATTGTACTTTTTCTTGTTCAACGTCTGGGTGGGAGTTGCTGAAGAATTTTGGATTTTATGGTGATGGTGAATGCTCACGTCATTGCATGTATTGAAAATATATTCTAACTTGTAATTGCCTTCTCTATATGCAGGAAATCGCAGAGTTATACGAACAAGATCACAACTTGGAACAGGCTATTGTTTACTATGACAAAGCAGCTGATCTTTTTCAAGGCGAAGATGTAACAACTTCTGCAAATCAGTGCAAGCAGAAAATTGCCCAGTTTGCTGCGGAGCTGGAACAGTAAGCCTCTCCCATCTCTTTGCATGCTCACACACTTCTACATACTCCCTCCGTCCCTCCCACTTTTTTAGTGGTTAATTTGATTGAACTTTGACGAAAGATTTAGGAAAAATAATTATCCTAATGAAATTTTAAAAATTGTTATTGGTAGTATTTTTAATGGTATATCAATAACAAGTTTTAGAATTTCATTGGGATAATTATTTTCCTAAATCTTTAGTTAAAGTTCAATCAAATTAATGACGAAAAAAAGGTGAGACTATCATTCTGGGATGGAGGGAGTAGTTATTTTTGACGTCATCATGTAGAATAGAAGAGAACCTTTATTGTTGTGCAATTTTCTTGTAGTTTGTACGAATGTGCGTATCATAATTGTTATGGAACCTTTCTTATGGACCTCATAATGTAGAATGTTCTCATTTAGGATTCATGGTCCTGTGGGTTTATAAACTTGGTTTGTATTGTGGTTGTCTGCTGCCAATTGTTTCACATGAAAATTGTGGTGATTATTCTTCTGATAATTGGAGCTGAAAACTAGCCTGGAAAAGTATTCATTCATCATTAATAACTGTCTTCTCAAACTCCAGAGGACACTATTACCATGGGATGTGACAAGAATATATACACTTTTTCGGTTTTTCCTTCTATTCTTCTTCTGCAGACTGGGGTGATGATATCCAAAACATTATTATTCCCTCAATATGAAATATGATAAAATAGTGGCTTGCTTATTCGGAGGAATCACAGTATTGAACCGTGTATTTGTACCTAATATGTTCATGGTGTTCTCCAGATACCAGAAATCAATAGAAATATATGAAGAGATAGCACGGCAATCACTCAACAATAACTTGCTGAAATACGGAGTTAAAGGGCACCTTCTGAATGCTGGGATATGCCAACTTTGTAAAGGCGATGTTGTTGCCATTACAAATGCACTGGAGCGATATCAGGTTAATTATTGGAGCTCTTGTCAACTGTTATGAACTTTCTAGTTGATGTACTGAGGAAAGTTGGATTGCAATTGCAGGAATTGGATCCGACCTTTTCAGGAACGCGAGAATACAAATTGCTGGTGGTATGTTACAGTAGCATGCTATTGCTTTTATATCTTAATTTTTTTCTTTACAGCTTGGAATAGTGCTTCTTAGCATCCAGTATTCACTTGTCTCTGTGGGGCTATCCATCTTTTTTAAACTCTTTATTCTTTATCATAGGCAATATAATCCTCTTGTTATTTGTATCTGGTTGTCTCCTTATGGTACCCTCTTTCAGTCTGACTAATGTTTAGCCACACTGGCACTCCATTAGTTTTACTCCCATTTTCGGACATGGTTTAATATGGTAATTGTTTGGTAGGATTTGGCTGCTGCAATAGATGAGGAAG
This sequence comes from Adenophora triphylla var. japonica, assembly GCA_022495995.1. Classification (NCBI taxonomy): domain Eukaryota; kingdom Viridiplantae; phylum Streptophyta; class Magnoliopsida; order Asterales; family Campanulaceae; genus Adenophora; species Adenophora triphylla. The sequence goes on along the minus strand of JAFEMH010003459.1, from coordinate 235,530 downwards.
ATCTTGTGAAATTCACTGATGCTTTGAAGGAATTTGATAGCATGACAAAGCTGGTATGTTCCTCGAAAACTTGGTTCTTTTTTGTTGTGGTGCAATTATTTTCCATTCTTGTTGCTTCACGTAATTTCTATACTAGGAGGAATTTATGCTTATAGGGACACTTGAGTTTAAGGCGTAGAATTGCAGCGTCTCTCTTAGACGGTTAGATTAACGTAATTATGGAAAGGGAAAGCAAAAGACATTGTTTTCATGTAATTTGTGATGCTCAGACTCTTCACTTTTGCCAAAGTACCCGTGTCCAGAGGATAGGACATGGTTGTGGGTGTGGGTATGGGTGTGGCTATTTTACACTAAATTTGGTGTAATATCTTAAAATTTTGGAGGATCCAACTCTCGGATCCGTACCCGTTTCTGACACTCGTACCCGAGTCCGAGCATCATATCCTGTAATCATTGTGAAGCTGGATGGCATAGGAAAATGGTAGACCCACATTAGGAGTTTGCTTGCAGGAAAAAAACCCTCTCTCATAGCCTGATGTTCCGGCGAACCATTGTCTTGCATATTTTTCAGACATTCAGGTGGATCCTTAGTTTTATATACTCCCTCCGTCCCGGCCGATTTAGGATTTATTTCCATTTTGGGCGTCCCACCCGAATTAGGACGGCCCAAAATAGAAACCTTAAATCACTATTCTCTCCACTCATTCTCTCTCCTACATTATTTTAATACTCACAACACCATTATAATTTACTATTCCCTCCACTCATTCTCTCTCCTATTTTTAAATTACACTCACAACATTTACCTTTTCCTTAATCCCCGTGCCGGCCCAAAAAATCCTAAATCGGCCGGGACGGAGGGAGTATTCATTATTACTCCCTCCATTTCCAAAAGATTGTATCATTTGAGAGGTCAAACTTTTTATGGTTGATGCTTTACTCGCCTGTACCTTCTTGAAATACTTTATAACTATTAATTTTTCAAGAAACAAGACCATCTTTGTGACAAACCAAAATGGAAATTGGGATTCTCTTTTCGGGACAAATGGAGTTTTATATTTGTTTAGCTCCGCTCTGCATGTGTGTTGGGATGAGGGGTGGAAGTAAATTAGACTGATGGTTTGGAGTGTTCTTGTTGGTCCAACTGTGTCAGAATGCCACTGTAGTTGAGGTTTCCTTCTGCAAATCTCTCAGGGGTTTTCTCTTCTACCCATGTCTGCCCTACCGAGATTTGTGCTTCCAATCCTGCTGATTTCCTGGCTCTTGATAGTAGTTGTTTATAATTTTTAACTTTAAAAAAAAAATCCCACTTATTCCCTCTTTTAAAATTATTCTTAGCTTTCACATTTTTTAAATACGCCCTCTGTCCCGGAATGATCTTCCCACTTTTTTTTGTCGTTAACATGAAGGTACTTTGAGCAATAATTTTAGGTTGATTTAATTATCCTAATGAAAGTTTAAAACTTGTTATTGATACACCATTATAAATATCATCAATGACAATTTTAGATGTTCATTTGGATAATTAAATCAACCTAAAATTATTGCTCAAAGTACCTTTGTGTTAATGGCAAAAAAAGTAGGAAGATCATTTTGGGTCAGATGGAGTATATTTTACCATCTCTCCTTGTTTTTTTCCTTATTTCTCACCTCTTTCATTGGTGAGTTCATATGACAATTTATTTTGGGACTAAGGCTTTGTTGTTGGGGGTAGGTTTTGGGTTTTGGCCCGGTGTTTTAATATACTCCCTCCGTCCCGAAATGATCTTCCTACTTTTTTTGTCGTTAAGGCGAAGATACTCCGAGCAATAATTTTAGATTGATTTGATTGTCCGAATGAACATCCAAAAATTGTTATTGATAGTATTCATAATGGTGTATCGATAATAAGTTTTAAATTTTATTTTTGGTGGACCTTTCTTTCATACTGATATGCACTTGATTTTCCATGGAATAGCTTTTATGTACAAAACCAAGTATTGTTAATAGTCCAACAAGTTTTAAATGTTGGCTATTTTGGACTTACCTTCCTGGGCTATATGTTGTTTTAGATGTCCCCCATTTTTTTCTAAATGATCAGTAAGTCACTGGTGAAGCCACCCTTATTGGATGGGGTCACTTGACCCCCCCCCCCTTAAATTTAGGAAATGCCGGTTTAGTACCTTCAAATTTATGAAATGTCTAAAAATACCATTTTGTCAATTTTTTATTTTTGGTAGAAACTGTACTATGATAACATTTTGACCCCCTATCTCTGCCTAATTTCTATATAAGAAGTGTAACTTTTATTCCCTAAGCAATCTTGACCCCCTTTGTAATAATTTCTAGCTTCGCCACTGCATATGCTAGTATAATGAAAGTTTTTTGATAATTCCCGAATAGGGTGAGAGTAAAAGATACTGAAGAACTTAAAGTTAATACCGTATGGCTCCGTTTGTTTCACGTAAAATAGCTTACATAAAATAGCTTCCGGAAAATGTTTTCTGGAAAATGAAACGAAAATGTTTTCAGCGGTTTGGTAACTCTTAGGAAAATATTTCGGAAAATATTATTCGGTGGTTGGTAAACTTTGTGAAAACGCTTCCAATTTTATTCCTTTTTAAAAAATGGATCTACAAATTAAGTAGGGTGGGGTAGGGGGTAGGGTGGGGACATGTCTTTAAACAAAGCTGGAACACAATTCAGAGAAGGAAAATAGTCCTGAATGATCAACCTGCCTAGCAACATCTTTGCCACATCTCCACTAGCAATATCCCAGTACGAGGCTAGCACAGTAGCAGTTACAGCAGCACGGTTGACTTTGAATGTTCTTGTTATATCTGTAGCTGGGGATTGAGGATGGGTGGGTGGGTCTTTTATCCTTTTTGAACTTGTTTCCTACAACACGGTTGGCGCTGTGAGCTAAAAGCCCTTTGAATCAAGGGTGGGGCGGGGGTAGGATAAGGTATAGGATGGGGCGGGGTAGGGTAGAGTGGTAGCGGGGTAGGGTTGGGATGGCTGTGGGTGGGTTAGAGGTTTGGGTGGTGGTTAGGGGCAAGGGTGGGGGTGGAGAAAGGTGGGTGAGGTGATGGTGTTAAGAAACAATTTCCGGAAAATGAAACGTGGAGGAGAAATCCGTAAGTCATTTTATACGTTGGAAACATGGTTATTTTCCATTGGCAAGAAAATCACTTAGGCTCCGTTTGTTTGGGGGAAAATGTTTTCCGGAAAACATTTTTCTCATTTTCCGGTATTTGTTTCGCACCAGAAAATGGGGAAAACTTCATTTTTATCTTATTTTCCGGAAAACATTTTCATTTTCCGAAAAACATTTTGCCGGAAATCATTTTCCGGAAAATATTTTACGCTAAACAAACGGAGCCTTAGACTCCATTTGTTTGGTGGTCCGTAAATCATTTTCACGGGGAGAAAAGCACATTTTCAATTGACCGTAAAACAAATTACATTGTTGTTACCAAACATCGGTAATTGAGGAAAACGTTTGTTTTCCGTAAGTCATTTTCCCCAAACAAATGGAGCCTAAGACTCTCTTAAGAGTAATTTGGTAATAATTTTCTTGGCAACAACTACCTCCTTCCCCAAAACACGCACAGGGTAAGAGATTAATTAATTAACATAGGTTTGGCATTGTTGTTTGTGTAGGATGCTTGGAAGACAACACTTTTGTTAAGAGTGAAGGAGTCATTGAAGGCGAAAGAGATGGAGGAGGATGATCTCACTTGAACCACCCATATTATTTGACACTCCCATGACTTGGTTTTTATGTCTATTGTTGACTTGCGCAATTCCTTCATTCAGCCTTGTGTATATTAACTGCAAAATTGTTTGGTCATGGTTTGTTTTTCTTCTATTTGGATTTATTATGAATCTGTATGTAACTAATTAAGATTAGCTAAAAAAAATATGGAAGATATTACTCCCTCCGTTCCGAAATAATTTTTTCATTTTTTTTTTTTGCTGTTATTATGAAGGAATTTTGAGAAATAATTTTAGACTGATTTAATTATACGAATGAAAATCTAAAACTTGTTATTGCTGCATTATCAACAATACTATCAATAATAAATTTTAGATTTTATTAGAATAATTAACTTGGATGTCTTTGGGTCAAAAGTGGAAAAGTACATCCTCATGCTAGTTGGCATGTACAGTTGACTCGTTAAACTTTTGATTTTGATGAGACTTGTGTTATTTATTTCTAAATTCTTAAAACAATTATAAAAGTGCATAAAATTTTCTCAATTTTCCCATTCAGAAATAAAACACTTATTTCAGGACATATCAAGAATGCCTAAATATGTATAAAAATATATATATACATGTGTGTGTATAAGATATACTCCCTCCGTCCCACTTCAATTGATACTTATTTCCTTTTTGATCCGTCCCACTTCAATTGATACTTCCCAAAATGGAAAGGAATCTTCACTATTTATCCCACTCATTCTCTCTCCCATTTTACTTTTTCACTCACAACATTCTCTCTCCTAACTATTCCTCCCACTCATTCTCTCTCATATTTAATTTTTCATACTCACAACATTTAACTTTTTCTCTTTCTTACATCACTTTTCCTTAATTCCCACACCCAAAAAGTTGGTCTCTATTGAAGTGGGACGGAGGGAGTATGATATATATATATATATATATATATATATATATATATATATATATATATATATATATATATCTATAGTATAAATTAAACCCCTCCGTGAACAGTTCTATGAACAGTTCCGGAGGGGTTTTTCGGTTTTTCCCTATTTTGCCCTCACTATTTAGTCTGTTTCCTATTTTGCCCTTAATTTGTGCTAAGACTTTGGGTTTGGGATAAGACTTTGAATTTGGGCTAAGAGTGGGCTTTAGGAGGGTTTACTTAAATTAATTAACTGATTTTTTTATTTTATTTTTAAATTAAAAAAAAATTAATTTGAAAAAAAAAAAAAAAAAAAACACACCCGTGTCCTTGGACACGGGCATATGTACTAGTATATATATATATATATATATATATATATATATATATATATATATATATATATATATATATATATATATATATATATATATATATATATATATATATATATATATATATATATATATATATAAATGGCACCTCCACTATCTACGGTATTATGAACAGTTACATTTCGCCGAATTTCTCATTTCGCCATTTAAGTTGTCCTTTCCCATTTCCGCCCTTTAAAAAAAAAATTAAATTAAAAAAAAAAAAAAAAAAAAAAGCAGTGTCGCCGAACAGGAACTTCTTAGTATATATATATATGAGACATTATTAGGTGAAGAATGGAATATGTCTAAATACTAAGAATAGGATTGGTAAATAAAAGGCAAACTGACGAACGTAGTTCAATTTCTGGTTGACAAATTTTGTTGGCTTGTATTTCTAAAGCAAGTAGATAGACATCGTTAACCTACTTGGGTTTTGGTAGGCTAAGCTTTATCCACGCTCTATTAGCCAAACAATTTTAACATGAAAGATTAAAAAGGTTCAATTATTTGCGAAATGTATTTTCAAGTATAACTTTTGTAATATATTAAGTCTTTATTAAAGTATACTCCCTCTGTCCCTCTACAAATTGCACATTTTTCTCATTGGGCGTCCCATTACAAATTGCACACTTCCTAAAATGGCAAAGGAATCTTTACTATTCCCTCCACTCATTCTCTCTCCTACATTATTTTAATACTCACAACATCATTATAATTTACTATTCACTCCACTCATTCTCTCTCCTATTTTACTTTTACACTCACAACATTTATATCATTATTTTTTTTCTTAATCTCTGCGCAAACAGTAACTGTGCGATTTCTACCGAGACGGAGGGAGTATATATACTCCCTCTGTCCCATAAAACATTACCCCTTTTACTATTTTGGGCGTTCCACTTTAAAGTCTCACTTTCTTAAAAAGGAAAAAAAAATTATTATTCTCTCCACTCATTCTCTCTCCTCCCACTCACAACATTTTTCAAATTTACTATTTTCTTCACTCATTTTCTCTCCTCCCACTCACAACACATACTTTAATAACATTATTTCTTATTTTCCGTTCTCAATAGTAAAGGGGTAAAGTTCTCCGGGACGGAGGGAGTATATTTAAATACACTCTATTCTATTATAGTTGCTCCAAGGAAAAAAAAAATAACGAATCCTTGCTTGATTCGGATAAGTTAAAATTCACCATCCAAGATAGGATTAGAGTGAAATTTGTGGGATCAAAATACCTATTTTTGAAATTAGTTGCAACTTGCAGCAAAAATATGAAAGAGGACTCAAATTGAAATATGTGAAATATAAATAAATGAGAAATTTGAGAAGAATTAATTTGTCCAAAAAAAAAAATTATGGGTAAAATTCCCATAAAAATATGAAAGAGGAGGCAATGTTGCATCATTGTCGTAATTAATGTAGTGTGGATAGAGTATGGACCCCACCCATAAAATTGCACCCAAGAATTAATCCAAAATTAATGTGAGGCATGTTGCTTTAATTACACATTATTGTAGCGAATAATCCTTAACTTAAGGCTTAGGCCACAGCCCTCGTGCTATCCTTCCTTTCTCATTCTTTTGCTTTGCTACTTTGTTTATCAAGAGATTATATTAAGGGTGGGTTTGGCATTGCTTCTGATTATTTAAAAGTGATTCTCAATAAGTGATTTCAGTAAAAGTGATTATTCAAAACTCAATATTGTGTTTGGCATACAATTTTGAAAAGTGATTTTATGTCAAAAGTGATTTTCAAATATGTTTGGCTACCACACTATAAAAGTGATTATAAAATTAATAATGACTAAAATACCCTTACACATTTAAACTCATAAGAATCCTCCTCAATTAAAAAAAGATAACATATTAATTTGAAAATTAAAAATAAAATGAAATTCAAATTTTCAATGTTAACTACTACCGGATGTTGCAATTTGTAATGCCAATCGATCGCGAAATTGATCCATTTCTCGTTCATCTGCGACTACTCGAGAACAACTTGTGTGTTCTACATCAGAGTCTCGTGTCAGTTCAAGTTCGGGGTGTCCCTCATAATTGCGAAATACTTCATCCGCTTTAGCTTTTTTTTCTGATATAGTTATGAAGAGCCATTGATGCACATACTACTGCAACTTGCACGTCAAAAGTAAATGAGTGCATGTCATTTAAAATTCTCCACCGAGCTTTCCACACTCCAAAGCTTCGCTCGATTATGCTTCTCAATGAAGAGTGAGCTCGATTGAACTTTTCTTGTGTGTTCCTAGGTTGTTCCCCACGACGAAAATCAGGCAAGTGATACCTTTCTCCTTTGTATGGTGCTAGGTAACCTTTAATATTTGGATAACCTGCATCAACCAAATAGTATTTCTCTGCAAAAATATTGAAATTATTTTTTGATGTAATAAAAAATTACATAATATTAAAATTATTGCATGTGTAATGATACTAACCTTCTTTGGGATGTGGAAAATTTAATTCTGGATTTCTTAGTGCGTGATAAAAAATGCGTGTATCATGAGCACTACCTTCCCATCCAGGCCATACAAATGTAAAACACATGTCAAAGTCACAAATAGCCATAACATTTTGAGTAGGATATCCTTTCCTCCCAATATAAGAAATTTGTTCATTTAGCGGGAGAATTGCCTTGACATGTGTCCCATCAATTGCACCAATACAATCCTAAAAATAAGTAATATAAGCAAGCATCTATAAAAACAACTTTTATAATAATAATATCAAAATGACTAACCTTGAAATGTGGCCAGTATTTTTCATTCTTTCTAATGTGGTCCGGAACAGAGTCAAAATCTTCTGGTGGTTTGATCATATTAAGTGATAATGCAACAACTGCTTTAAAAACATGATGAAAATGCCTACTTATCGTCTCCCCGGAGCGTTGAAAACGCTCTTGCAACATTCTGTTACTATGACCATGCCCAAGTACCACAAGAAAAATTGCAACTTGTTCTTCTGTGCTAATCCCCCTTGACTGTTTTAAATTATATTTGATTTTTAAATCACTACAAAGAGATAAAAATACTTCTTTCTCCATTCGAAATTGTTCTTGACATCGACGCCAGTGCCCATGAAGCATTTCCATAACAAACATATGACCAGTTTGTTTTGACGTTCTACAAGGCTGCTTGTCAATATATTTAGAATAGTATGTTACTATTGTAATCACTCCTGCTGTAACTAGTGCATCGAAGTCAGGATCTTCACCATCCATTTATTACCTAAATAAAATAATTATATAAAACATCAAGAAACTAAATACTATGAAATAAAAGTCTGACTAAAAAATGAAATTAAAAACCAATGTAATAAAGATAATAATAAGAATTCAAAACATGAATAAAAATTTCAAAGAGCTATGCTCGCTCGCTCTTATTTGCGCCTAATCTAATTTATAAAATAAAAACCAATGTAATAAAGATGTGTTTAATATGCTCGACTAGAGTTGTATTCTCTTTCTTGCTCATGCTTAAGCCAAGCTACTCGTGCCTCAGGATCACGGAGTGCAATGAACATTGCCCGATATTCAGATTTGAGAAAAAGTTGCGTTGCAAACATAAAAATACTATCCAAACGAATAATATCAGGGATCTCATCGAGTAAATCCATGCACTCTTGTATTGATTTCTCTTCGGTTTTGGGCACTGCAGTAGTGGATGGGGCCCGACTCTTGACTTCCACCGCCTCAACTAGACGCTCAAGATGCTTTTCTAACTTGTTGCCGGTCGTTATTTTCTTACGTTTTTCTTGAGAGCTTTTACCAAACGTTGATCTTTTACTTTTATGTCCCTCTTCATTCTCAACTTCATTATTAGCAGCGGTATTGTTAAAGCCCAAAATTTCAGAAGTATCATCATCAGAGGAATCAAGCTCAATGGATTTATCTGGAGAAAATATCGAAGGCATTTCACCCGAATTTGGGGTCCAAGCTCTAGCTCCAGTAGCAGCTATATCCATAAACAACTCATCCAATTCATAGCGGTGCTCCAAACCTTTCTCCCTAAACTTAGCACACTTAGGATTTCTGCGTATTATTTAACAATATGTTATTAAATATATTTTTAAGATAATAAACTCAAGAAGCTAAAAATTTGACGCACTCCGTATTTTGTCGTTCCACCACTCATCGATGCATCTATCGTATTTTTCTAACATCCCATCCAAGTCCCGTTTCCTTTCCGATAAGAGATTGCCACATGACCCAATCTTTTGCATAGCATCCCTGATTCTTGAGTTGTAGTCTATTATAGTTTTTTCCCGTTTCTTCAACAAATTTTCTTTGTATATTATTCCAAATTTCAATCTACTAAAATGACTATTTGGTCTATTTCCAGCTCTCACCTCATCAATGCATAACTTAATAAATATTTTGTGAGATTTCGGATCCCATGTAGCATTGAACTTTGGAGTTGGTTTTCCTGTTTTACTTGTATCTGAATTTTCCTTTACCGTTGTTTGTTGTGTACCAGGCGAACTAAACTCGTGATTGTCCATCTCACTATATACAAAACAACAAATCAGATTTTTACTGCACTATTGAGCAAGGGAAGCAACTAAACATAATGACTACCAACATCAGCAATAACAGCAATTTTTACAGGATCTGACTCCATGTAGTTGTAACCAAAAGGACCAACCATGTTATCAATAATCATATAGTACTACCAATAAACTAAGCAAGTAGCAGATCATCTGTACATAGTCTGATAGTCAAGCGCCATGATTGGCAAAGCCCACATTTTGATATAAAGCAAACACTATCAATAAAACATAACAAACATATGACTGATATGCAGCATGTCTTAAACAAATGTCTGAGAAGCATCATAATACAGAACAAACATAGAGCATGGAAACATAATATCAGGTGCTTCAACCGTTTCACCACAAAGCATAACTCTGCTATGAAACCAATCATGAACAATAATCTATATACTGCAATGACAGGAAGGCTCACCTTCATATTCACGAAAGAATAATACAATATTCAATGTTATTATTTTAAGACAGTGTATCAGTGTAAGGTTTTGAGGCTTAGGATAAAGAGTTGTTGCAATGTTTAACATATGATTAATTTGGTTGGAGAGGACCTTATGGACCCGTCATAAACTTCAAATGTGATAATTCAAAATTCGACAGAAAAGATTGTACTTATATATCGATTATATTTTGGATACCTTCAGTTTCATATAGAACTGTTGTGAGAAAAATATTTATAATTCCTTGAAGAATATCTGCAATGTCTAGTGTTAGCTGTACTAGAGTTGTTAGCACTATGGGTAGTAAAAAGGTGGATAGGATGTGCAGCAATAAGAAGTGTCACAAGATGCACTAACTAGTGATGACTTAAGTAAGCTTGGGGGAAAAATTGCTACACTACTAATTTCTTCTGTGAAAATTAATTTTGAGATATTCATGGGGGGACACCAAACACTGGGTTCATTCTTTCTGTTTTAGCTTGCCATCATTGAAACATGAACATAGCTCAACATTTCAGCTTCATATCATTGGGCATCATCGCCGACCGTCTAATTTCAACAGGGAAGAAGCTATAAAACAGAAGCTCAAGCAAGTGATTGCCTCTGTCCTCTAAAATAAGGATATACACTTATCAACAGGGAAGAAGATATAAAACAGAAGCAAGTGATTGCCTCTGTCCTCTAAAATAAGGATATACACTTATCAAATGCATGAGCAGCAATCACTTGGCAAGGGCTGTTAGGTCCGACACAACAGGGAAGAAGCTATATAACAGAAGCAAGTGATTGCCTCTGTCCTCTAAAATAAGGATATACACGTTGATTTCAAAACATGAAACCATAGATACATAGATTTGGGTCAGGCAAAAACACAAACACATGGTGTGCTACCCAAAATCAAAAACAAAGATGAATTGTACTCTACTTTTCTCTCGGCAGAAATTGTTCATGAACAAAATTTTCTACCATTATACATCTAACAAAATTGCAAACATATAAACTATAGATATGATTATTGTGGAATACAAAATCGATGATGAAGAAGCTTACCTCAATTGATGTAGAACTACCCTGCTGCTGCTGAAATTTTTGTTTACAATTTGACAGATGCGCAATGAGTTATATAACGGATCTAAACGAGAGTGATAAGGGCAAATCAAGGATTTGGCGATTATCCAAAACAGATTACTCAGAAAAGCGGGGGTATAGGTGATTCTGAGGAACGCAATTTTCCGCGTCTTGAGGCCTCCAACGGCATAAGCGATTTCGTCGGCCAAACCTTCAATTGCGTTGAGTTGCCGTGATTTGCTCATGGAACGCGCGTTTGGGCCCTAAAGAAGCAATGCCAAACGGGCTCTAAGGGCTAAGCCACTTGGATTATGATACTTCTCATCCGTCCCAAAAATAATGAAATAATGAATGTTGATTTTTTTTTTTCAATTTTACTCATATTTAATTTTTTTAATTGGGTCAGGAAAAGGTTTATATGCATTATCTTTTATCAGTCTTCCTTTATATATACAAATTTTACCAGATCTATTTTCAATAGGGAAAAACATTATTGAGTATTGAAACGGAATAACTCAAATCCTTATTCAATTCAAGTAATATGGGGGGGGACAAGATCCCATTAATACCGAGTGTGGGCTTAGCTCCCTTCAATCGATATCATACGAACACATGATAAATTAAGCCCACTTTCCCACAACTCTGAGCTCGTCGGTTTAATCGAGCTCATGGAAGGAGCCTTTGCATCTATCTCGATTAGATTAGGGACTTGGAGGCCCAGAGGAACCCTACTCCTCGTGTAAACAGAGTATGGATCCGTTCGGACGAGTATGATTTTGCTCGAACAGTCTTATTTTAACAAGGATTCTAATCTTTTCGTGATTCAATCCAATCTAAGATTTACTTTTCTAATACAATTTAACTAAATCCCTATTAATGAGGATTACTTCACAGCCTAACTATAAATAAGAGGTAATGTCTCTAAAATCAGGTATATTTTATTCTCTAATCTTTTTCTTTATTCTTTTCTTATTCTCTCAAACCTATTCTCACTCTCACGTTATAGGGCGTTCGCTCCTACTTAATTTATTTTTGTTCATCTGTTTCAGATTTATTAAAGGCAAATTCTGTAAAAGCTATAGAAAAATCTTTCTGTATATCTCTTGCGGTGCTTTACTCTTGAGAGCAAACCAAATATATACTAGTTACAAGTGGAGAAAACAAGAATAGAGATAAGAATACAAAATCTCTAACTTTGAACCTACCCATCTAAACTTTCTATGTTCCTGACTCTTAATCTTTTTTCTGTACATACATGGAACTCCTTCATATCTTGTTTCCTAACCTTTGTACACTTAATCATCCTTAATACGCCCCCGCAAGATGAACGATCCGAGAAGAAGGCCAATCTTGAAAGTAAGTTGTTGAAAGCGTATGCGAGGTAGCGATTTTGTCAGAATATCTGCCAATTGATCTGTACCAGAAATGTGTTGTACACGGAGAGAACCAGACTGAACTTGTTCACGAAAAAAGTGAAATGAGAAAGCCACATGTTTCATCCGCAAGTGGAAGACCAAGTTCGCAGAATAGGTTGTGGCGCCCTGGTTATCACAATAGACCATAGGTGAAGTTGGCAAGGAGAATCCAAGCTCAGTAAGTAAGTTCTTAACCCAAGTGAGTTCAACAGTGGTGTCAGCAATAGCCCGAAATTCAGCCTCAGTAGTGGAACGAGCAAGAGCACGTTGTTTTCGGGATGACCAAGTGACCGGGTTGTGCCCAAGTTAAACAAAGAAGCCAGAGGTGGACACAAAATCGTCTTTGTCACCTGCCCAGTCCGCATCACAGAAGGTGTGAAAGGAGGGAGGAGACGTTGAGAAGATCTGGAGACCTAAATGCATGGTGCCATGAAGGTAGCGGAGAAGACGTTTGAGTGCAACCCAGTGAGGAGATTGGGGGTTTTGCATGAACTGAGCAAGTTTGTTGACTGAGAAGGCAATATCGGGACGAGTGAAGGACAGATACTGAAGGCCACCAACAATAGCACGATAGGGGTAGTGGTCCACTTGGCCGGGAGTGGCGATGGACCCGAGTGAGAGGTGGTGATGTAACCATGGGAGTTGGAAGCGATTTGCAGTCAATCATGTTGTGACGGGTGAGAAGATCATGGATGTATTTTGTTTGGGAGAGAAGGAGCCCATTTTGGTTCGGGACGACTTCGACACCCAAGAAGTAAGATAAGTGACCAAGATATTTAAGAGAGAAACGGTGTGACAAACTGGTGATGAATGACTGAAGGTGAGACGGAGAGGGTCCGGTGACAATGATGTCGTCAACGTAGACTAACAGATAAATCAGGGATGGAGTCGTATTTAGTATGAATAGAGAGGGTTCGGCTAAAGAGGGGTGAAAGCCATATGTGGTGAGGTAGGTTTTGAGTTCTTGAAACCAGGCACGAGGAGCCTGTTTAAGACCATAGATTGCCTTAGAAAGGCGACAAATATAGGAAGGGTTGGTGGAGTCCTCAAATCCAGGGGGTTAGGGTCATAAACACAGTTTCGAAGAGAGTACCTTGAAGAAAGGCGTTGTTGACATCAAGTTGGCAAAGGGACCAATGATTGGTGGTGGCAAGGGAGAGAAGAAGTCGAACAGTGGCTGGTTTTACAACGGGATTGAAAGTTTCGGTGTAGTTAACACCGGGTTGTTGGTGAAAACCCTTGGCTACAAGTCGAGCTTTGTATTTCTGAATTGTGTTGTTGGGATTGTACTTTATGATAAAAACCCATTTGCATTCGATAATACTGTGAGCTGTGGTAGGAGGAACCAAAGACCAGGTGTTGTTACGGGTTAGGGCCTGAAATTCGTCAATCATGGCATTACGCCAATGTGGGATGGAAAGGGCCTGTTTGGTGGTGGTGGGAAGGCTTGTGGGGGAGGTGAGTAGGGAAAGGTTGGCATACTTGGGATTGAGTTTGGTGATGCCATGGGATAATCTTGTGGTAATAGTACGGGTGGGAGGTAGAGGAGAGATGGGGGTGGGAGGAGATAAGGTTGTTTCAGGCTGAGGTGGGGATGATGGTGCAGTTGGAGTGGGGTTGGGCGGCAGGTTTGGGTTAGGAGTAGTATGGGTTGGGGAGGGAGGAGTGGGGGGAGGGGTGAGGTTATTGGGGGGAGGTGGGGCAGAGGATGTAGTGTTTAGAATAGGGAGGAATAGGGTGTGCCAGTCAGAGGGAAGGGGAGCGGAAGCTGTGGGGGAAGTGGAGGTGAGGGAGTTGTACGGGAAGGTGATTTCAACAAAGCGGACGTGGCGGGAGGTGTAGACCCGATGGGAGGTGGGGTCGAGACAGTAATACGCACTTTGCGTAGGTGAGTAGCCAACAAAGATACATGAAATGGATTTTGGGGCTAGCTTGTGGGGAGTGTATGGGTGAAGCCAGGGATAGCAGAGACAACCAAAACTACGTAATTTGGTGTAGTTTGGAGGGGAGCGGAATAGGCGGAGGTAGGGGGTGTTGGTGTAATGCCCTAGGCTTTAGTTATGTTTAACTTAAAACCGTTATGTATCGTCTTTATCGTTTAAGTTTATTATTATATTATTATACATTTTGCATATTTATTGTAATAATCTCCGTCCCTAATTATTAAGAGAATAATTAGTATAATTGTCAATGGATAATCATATGATGATTATATGCATAGAGATGCACAATGAAATTATGGGTACTTGTTAGAGAACAAGTGACTGGACTTGACCCGTATGAGATTTATGTTATGGTCAAATGTCATAATTAAATCTCATATGGTCACTTCATTTAGTCCCTAGACCTAAGATTATCATGACCTTACATATGATGAAAGTTATGTTTGATTTTAGTCAAACGATATCTTAACACGATATTTATAAAGGCTATCTTTGGCATGATCGGATTCATGATGGGAAGGATGATAAGTCAAGATGGAATTTGTCCCTCGAAAGAGAGATGTTTTGCTTTGGCCCCTCGATGAATGATAATGATGAAAGTGTGTGGCCACACCCCAATGCGATTGGATTATCATTATACTCAAGATCGAGAACGCATTGAAAAAATACAAGTTGACGAGGACCATGACTTGTGTTCAATATAACATCGTGAGACAAAGGGAGAAATGGAAGTGTATCATTGGAAACGTGAACTCTTACGTTATATTAATTGGGTAGACATAATGGCTTGCTAGAGTCTGCTTATGTCTTATGAGGGTCGATATGATCGGACTCATTGCCAACATAATATAATCCTATTGGGTCACACACAATTAGAATGAATTGGTTAAACCAAAGGAAAAATATTGAGAATTCCTCATCAGGCATAAGTTGTAGCGCGACAACATATGTCGTAGCGCGACATAACTTGTCCAGAGGACTTGTATGGTCGTGCGACACTTCTTGTCCAGAAGACTCGTATGGTCGTGCGACACTTCATGCCTGAGACGATTTGACAGACAGTTTCCTAATTTGATTAGGAAACAAATACCTATACTAATGTAATATAAATATTAAGTCTGAAAACCCTAGCAGAGAGCCGAATTTTTCAAGAGATAAAATCACTAAAAGGTTTCTCAATATTTCTTCCATAGGTTTAAGAATCTAGCAATTCTCAAGAACTGTTCTTGGTTCATTCTAACGTGTGGATACTACTAGAGGGTCTTCGCTCGTACGACGATCAAGGCCTAGAGTTCTATTGTTCAAAGCAATATGAAGATTAAAAGGTTTTGAAGATCGAAGATTGTGATTCAAAATCACACCGATAAATTGTTCGATAGCTCAAGACCGGAAAGCAATCAAGATTGGTAAATTCTATCTCATAGGAATTCAATTTAATCGTATAGAACGGATCTTAGGGCTTGGGTTTTGTGTTAATTTGATGCTTAATTCCGCTGCGCATGGACCCATAAAACCCAACAGTGGTATCAGAGCCCCGTTTGTATGGTTAGGTTTGAATTAACATGCTAGAAAATTGATATAAATTATTTATATGGTTTTTGCATGTTTTGTATGCGGTAGAATATTTATTGTTTATGTGAAACAATGTGAAAATCGTTTTCTGATTATGCTGAATTAAATCTATAAAAGTTGTTTGTTTGATTTAATTGCTTTATGATTGGAATTGATTGAAATTCGAAAAACTGCCAAACTGGCTACTCGAGTCATGCGACAGAGTAGGCCACAATTGTTAATCTGGTAGTTGAGCTTGGTATGTCACGAGACAGAACTTGGCCATGGTCAGTGTCTGGTCGCGCGACAGATCTGGTCTTCAGGAAGCTTCTGTCACGCGACAGAACTTGCTAAATCTGGACAGTATCAGTTTTGTTGAATTTTCATGCTAATCTGTGAATATGTTTACAATATGATATGTTTATGTATTAATCTGGATGCTATAAATTTCTGGAAATTGATTTTATAGGGCTATGCTAGATTAATTCATTGTTTATGCATGCTTAATTAATTTAAATGTGTTTTTATTAATTATTGCGATGCATGAATTATATGTTCTTAAGTGTTAAGAATTTTATTAGATGTTTAGTTGAAACATTGATTTATAATTTCCTAAATGTTTAGTTGAAACATTAAATTTTGGTTTTCTGATTGTTTATGAGAAACAAGTCAGTTTACGCAAAGTTTGAAGGAATCTGATTGTTTATGAGAAACAAATCAGTTTATGAGTCTGATTGTTTATGAGAAACAAGTCAGTATACAAAGTATTGATTATGTTGCATTCAAATTGGTATTGTAATTGTGCATGACTAGGAGAGTTCTGTCGAAGGAAGATTTGGTACTTAAGCAGTCCTTGTGGCTCACCTATTTTCTTGAGAACTTACCTAGTGTACATTATGATTATTTTGTTGATGTGCTTATAGTCTGCTTTAAAGAACCTTCATTTAACTTTTAAGTTCTTTATGCCAATTCATGATTAAAACACTTGAGACCACTCGGATAGTTTTGGGTGGGCTTGCCATAGCAAGGTACTTTGATTCTATTCCGTTTGCGAGCAATATGAGGAAATGGTGGTTCCTATACGTTTAAATTGGATGAACTTAATTGGGTTATCAAAATAGTTTTGGACCCAAGGCATAAGATGAGATTAAAATATGCTTAGACATATGATGTCTTAAACAAATCTCATAAAAGATCTAAGAGTCATATACAATATGGTTGATGTTTTCTACCTAATTAATTTTAATCTTGAGCGGTGCGCCATAGCGTACTTGAGATTAAATTAAAGTTGGATCTTAGCCCACTAAATGCATATTATGCTTATTTGCATTGGAAGGTGTATGATTTAGTGGGAGTATTTGTAAAATACATTATTTGCTTTTAGATGATAAATGTGTTGGTATTGATATGTGTTCATATAATTTGTATATTTTGTTGTAGAAGTAGCATTACATAATGATAATTGCGATTCGTCCTTATGAAGGACAAAGTTCGAAAGGAACGATACAAATAATTCTGATTGGATCAGAAGCCTAAAGAATGGTTCTTAGGTAAATGTGTACGTTCTTGACGAATCCGTTCCTGCTGAACCCACTGCAAATGTTGCAAAGGACAAATAAGGAGCAACTTTAGAAACATGTTGATGATTCTAATAGAATTGCTTGTCTTATACTTTCCACCATGTTTAAAGGCTCTTATGAAGAACCTTGAACACATAAAAGTTACTTTTGTTCTAGCACAACACAAAAGGAAATGTTCCAAATGCGAACTAGGCAAAAGATGTATGTTGGGGTGAAGGCCCTTAATGCATGAGATGCAAAAAGGAGCAATCCGCAAGTGTGTTAATGGTTAACACAAGAAAGGGGTTCAAAAGGGAAGGAAAAGTAGGTAAAGCAAAGGTTGCTAAACCTAGGACAAAAGTTGTCAAAGCCGAAGAGGCTAAACCCAAAGTGTCTCAAAAGGATGCAGTTTGCTACCATTGCAATGAGATTGTTCATTGGAAGCAAAGCTGCAAGGCTTATTAGGAAGGCCTAAAAGGTGAAGAAGGGCAATATGATTATTACTACTTCAAGTATCTATATGATAGATATTTTCCTTTCGACTTCTTGTTCCTGGATATATGATACCGGATTCGATCCCACATTTGTTGAAGAATGTGCAAGGAATAAAGAATAGAAAGCTACTCAAAGAAGGTAAATTAAACCTATGCGTAAGAATGGAGCAAGGGTTGCTACATTAGCCATAGGGACTTATGAAGTCACTTTACCTTGTGAAGTAGTACTTGTTTTGAACAAGTACGACTACGTTCCAGATTTAAGTAGAAGTATTATTTTCGTTTCTTATATGGACGATGAATGATATAATTTTCTTATTGAAAATAAGAAGTTTTATATTTATTTAATAATATGTCTTATTGTATTGCATATGTCATTGAATGATCTTCATATCCTTGATGATGGGAAACAAAATAATATTGAAGATATCTATAATATAAATGGGAAATCTAAATCGAATAATATGAACAACGCGTTCATATGGCATTGCCGGATTGGTCAGATAAATAGGAAACATATATCTGAACTCCATTAACATGGACTTTTAGACTCATATGACTCTGAATCATTTGAGAAATGTGGATCTTATTTATTGGAATTATGGACCAAACCACCCTACACTAAGAGTAGTGGGAGGGCTAGTGACTTATTAGTCATGATACATGAGATGTATATGGACTATTAAGCAGCATTGCTAGGGGAGAATTTTGGTGTTTCATCACATTCATCGATGACTTATCTAGATATGACTATGTCTATCTGATGAAGTCCAAAGGTGAATCGTTTGAGATGTTTCGAACATTTCAAGATGAAGTACAAACCAACTTGGCAAAACTATTAAGTACTTCGATTAGATCGAGGTGATGGATATTTGAGCCAAGAATTTGACAATCATCTCAAAACTATGAAATCGTTTCAGAGTTGACTCCACCCGGAACACCACATTGTATGGTGTGTCTGAATGGAGGAATTGAACCTTGTTAGACATGGTTCGTTCAATGATGTGTCAAGTTGACTTTCCTATTTCCTATTTCCTTTTGAGGATATGCATTAGAAATGATGCGGTTACACTGAATCGAGTCCCTACTAAATTGGTTCCTAAGGCCCCACATGAGATGTGGCATGGAAGTAAATTTAGTTTGTCTTTCATGAAGATTTGGGGTTGCGAATCTTATGTGAAGAGACTTGTCTCTTATAAGTTAGCACCAAATCTGACAAGGTTATTTTCAGATATAAATTTTACAACCGCAAAGAGAACAAAATGTTTGTTGCTCTATTTGATTCGTTTCTTGAGAAATTGTTTCTCAATAAAGGATCTAATGGGAGTAAAACTAATCTTTAAGAAGTTCAAGAACCGAAAATAATATGGAACCAAGAGTAGATACGGAACCAAGTTCACAAAGAGTTGTGGAACCGGTTCAAGGTGCACAAGTCCATCGTAAGACTTGATAGGTTACGATCCGAACTCAAGAAATAGTGATTTCTCGTTGCGGAAAGTGATGAAGTCATTGAGAATGACGATCCTACTTGCTATCAAGAAGCGATGTCCTTTCCTAATTTGGATAAATGGTTAGGAACCATGGAGTCCGAATTGCAATTCATGTTTGATGATCAAGTTTGGAACTTGATTGGGCTACCTGAAGGTGTAAAAACTAAAGGGATGCAAGTAAGTCTTCAAGACCGACATGGATGAAAAGGTGTATACTTTCATGACTAAAGATTGTAGCAAAGGGATTTAGGTTAATTCATAGTATTGACTATGTTGAAACTTTTTTCGCCAGTTACAATGCCGAAGTCTATTAGAATTTCAAATTGCCATGATCGCATATTATGACTATGTGATATGACAAATGGATGTCAACGACTTTCTTAAGGATGTGTATAGTACACAACCCGAGAGTTTTGTCGATCCAAGAAAATCTAATAAAGTATGCATGTTGCAAAGATCCATAAGATGGATTGAAGCAAGCTTCAAGGAATTGGAATCTTCACTTTGACGAATCGGTCAAAAGTTTAACTTCATCAAGTACGAAGATGAACCTTGTGTATACATGAAATTCAGTGGGAGCGTAGTATTATTTCTATTGTTTTATTACAATGATATCTTACTCATTGGAAAAACAAGTTCCGACACTTAAGACTGTCAAGTCTTGGTCAAGGAAAGGTTTCTCAATGAAAGATATGGGTAAAGCCGCTTACATCCTTGGCATCAAGATCTATAGAGATAGATCTAGAAGGATAAATTGGTTTGAGTCAAAGTATTCACATTGACAAGATTCTTAGAAGAGTCTAAGAAGAATAGCTTGTCAATGGGTCATGGTATTTCTCTTAGCAATACTCATTGTCTTATGACAACTGATGAGCAAAAGGGGAATGAATGAAGTTCTATATGCTCCAGCATTTGGATCTGTCATGTATGCCATGATTTGTACTAGACCCAACGTCTCGTATGCTTTGAGCATGACGAGTCGATACCAATCTAATCCTGTTGAGAACCATTGGATGGCAGTCAAGATGATCCTTAAGTACTTAAGAAGAACTAAGGATACATTCTTGGTATTTGAAAGGTTGGAAGATAATCTTGTTGTAAATTTTACATAGATGCTAGCTTCCAAACTGACAAAGTTGATTTAAGATCGCAATTAGGATTTGTGTTTATGCTTATTAGAGGTGCAGTTTTGATTGGAAGAGTTTCAAGCAGAAAATTGTAGCCGATTCTACTATTAAGGCCGAGTTTTAGTAACATATGATGTGGCTAAAAGAGGTAGTTTGGATCAATAGTTCATTAGTATTTTGGAAATGTTCCAAGTATCACTAATCGATGGAAATTTTGTTGTGACAATTATGGTGCCATTTGTGCAAACAATGGAACCAAGTTCACAACAGCGATCCAAACACACACTTAGACGTTTTTCGAGGAATTCATAAAGAATGAGAAGACGTTAAAATATACAAAGTATCAACCGATGATGACATTAGGGATTCACTTACAAAAGACCCTCGCACAGGAAGAAGCATGATGGTCATGTTAGATCCATGAGTATTCGATACATAAATGGAGCCTAGTGCAAGTGGGAGACTGTTGGTGTAATGCCCTAGGCTTTAGTTATGTTTAACTTAAAACCGTTATGTATCGTCTTTATCGTTTAAGTTTATTATTAGATTATTATACATTTTGCATATTTATTGTAATAATCTCCGTCCCTAATTATTAAGAGAATAATCAGTATAATTGTCAATGGATAATCATATGATGATTATATGCATAGAGATGCACATTGAAATTATGGGTACTTGTTAGAGAATAAGTGACTGGACTTGTCCCGTATGAGATTTATGTCATGGTCAAATGTCATAATTAAATCTCATATAGTCACTTCATTTAGTTCCTAGACCTGAGATTATCATGACCTTACATATGATAAAAGTTATGTTTGATTTTAGTCAAACGATATCTTAACACGATATTTATAAAGGCTATCTTTGGCATGATCGGATTCATGATGGGAAGGATGATAAGTCAAGATGGAATTTGTCCCTCGAAAGAGAGATGTTTTGCTTGGGCCCCTCGATGAATGATAATGATGAAAGTGTGTGGCCACACCCCAATGCGATTGAATTATCATTATACTCAGGATCGAGAAAGCATTGAACAAATACAAGTTGACGAGGACCATGACTTGTGTTCAATATAACATCGTGAGACAAAGGGAGAAATGGAAGTCTACCATTGGAAACGTGAACTCTTAAGTTATATTAATTGGGTAGACATAATGGCTTGCTAGAGTCCGCTTATGTCTTATGAGGGTCGATATGATCGGACTCATTGCCAACATAATATAATCCTATTGGGTCACACACAATTAGAATGAATTGATTAACCAAAGGAAAAATATTGAGAATTCCTCATCAGGCATAAGTTGTAGCGCGACAACATATGTCGTAGCGCGACATAACTTGTCCAGAGGACTTGTATGGTCGTGCGACACTTCTTGTCCAGAAGACTCGTATGGTCGTGCGACACTTCATGCCTGAGACGGTTTGACAGACAATTTCCCAATTTGATTAGGAAACAAATACCTATACTAATGTAGTATAAATATTAAGTCTGAAAACCCTAGCAGAGAGCCGAATTTTTCAAGAGAGAAAATCACCAAAAGGTTTCTCAATATTTCTTCCGTAGGTTTAAGAATCTAGCAATTCTCAAGAACTGTTCTTGGTTCATTCTAACGTGTGGATACTACTAGAGGGTTTTCGCTCGTACGACGATCAAGGCCTAGAGTTCTATTGTTCAAATCAATATGAAGATTAAAAGGTTTTGAAGATCGAAGATTGTGATTCAAAATCACACCGATAAATTGTTCGATAGCTCAAGACCGAAAAGCAATTAAGGTTGGTAAAATTCTATCTCATAGGAATTCAATTTAATCGTATAGAACGAATCTTAGGGCTTGGGTTTTGTGTTAATTTGATGCTTAATTTCGTTGCGCATGGACCCATAAAACCCAACAGGGGGAATCATTGTTATGGGTGGGAGTAGGCAGTCTATTTATGAGTTAGGTAGCAGTGGTGAGAGCGTAAGGCCAAAAGGTAAGGGGTAGGTTGGCATGGAAAAGGAGGGTGAGACCCGTTTCAACAATGTGACGGTGACGACGTTCGGCATACCCGTTGTGTTCAGGAGTGTGAGGGCGGGTGGTGAGATGGGTGATGCCGTCATGAGCTAGAGTTGGTGTGAGTTTTAGGTATTCACCTCCGTTGTCAGAGTAGATTTGAATGATGGGATGTTGGAAGTATTTTTCGACTAGTGTTTTGAAGCGTAGAAAGGTGTTATAGGTGTCGGATTTGTGTTTTAGAGGGTAGAACCAAATGTATTTTGTGTAATGATCAACAAAGATGACATAGTATTTGAATTTGTCAAGGGAGTAGACGGGTGAGGTCTAAACATCCGAATAAATGAGATCAATAGGAGCATGTGATACAAGAGAAGAAGATGCAAAAGGCAGCTTGTGGCTTTTATTAATAAAGAAAGAGTTGGATGGAGGTAGACTAGAAGAGATAGATAAACTAAACTTGCTACGTAATAAACTAAGAACATGGAAAGCGGGATGTCCTAGTCTATGATGCCACAGCTGTGAAGAGAGAGAGATTGAGTGAGCTTGAATGGGCGAAGGGTGCCAAATGTAGATGCCATCCTCAAGGTTTCCATGAATGAGAGTTTGACTCGTGGCTTTGTCCTTAATAAGAAAAGAAGAGTGTGAGAATTCAATGATAGCATTATTGTCACGACAAAATTGAGACACAGATAGAATGTTACGAGTGATAAGCGAAACATGTAAGATACAATTAAATTGAAGAGTAGAGGAGGGTGTGGAGAGAGAGAAAGAACCTATGTGCGATATAGGAAGAGAGGAACCATATCCGATGATGACATCGTCACTGCCATTGTAGGGTGTGTGTAAGGTAAGGTTGGAAAGATCATTGGTGATGTGGTTGGTTGCACCACTGTCGATAAGCCAAGAAGGAGGGGAAGGAGGGTTGTGATAGGCAGCGGTGTGGGCTTGGAGTTTAGAGTTAGGGTTTTGGTTTTGGCGAGGAAGAGGGGGGAAGGTAACGGTGGGGTGGTCATGCTTAAACTGACGATATTGGGAGATGACATGGCCAATGTTACGGCAGTATTGACACTTACCCTTAAAGGGGAGGGTGAGGAGTTCGAGCTAGAGGATGGGAATGGATTGGTGGTGCGGTAGGAGTTACGGTTAGATGATGGACGGGTTTGGGCGGTGAAGGCGGTGGTGGGGAGAGGAGTGGTGGGGGTGGATTGTTTAAGGGTGAGTTCATGTTGGATAAGCTTTTCTTGGAGGGCTTCAAAAGAGATAGGGTTGTCTCGGGCTCGGGTGGAGTCTATAACGGGTTTGAAGGTTTCATAGTCCAAACCTTTTAAGATGTTGTAGATTATGTCCTCAGAATCCATGGGTTTGCCAAGGATGGCAAGCCTGTTGGTGTAGGATTTGACAGCGCTCATGTAATCTGAGATGGATAGTTTGTTTTTGGTAAGGTTTGCAAGGTTGTCCTTGATTTGAAGGATGTGGCCACGAGAGGGGTTGACATAGGTGGTTTTGAGGATGGTCCAAGCTTCGTGAGAGGTTTTGGCTTGGTGAACTAGGGGAGCAATCTAAGGTTCCTATGAGAGCCCCAAAAATAAGGCGATATTGGCGAGACCAAGTTATGGCTGCCGGATTAGGGACAGAGGTGGTGGCGGCCGATTTGGCCGGTTCATCGTCTGTTTCAGCGATGGCTGGGGTGGAGGTGGTAATGTTGTCCACGGGTTTTGGGTGGGTGTCATCGACAAACTTTAGAAGGTCGAGGCGAAAGAGGATGGAGGTTATTTGGGATGCCCATGTGAGGTAGGTGAGGGGGTGAGGGTACGACAATAAGATAGGTTGACCAAGAAGAGGGGTTGGTCGGGTTGGGCAGCGTTTGGAATGGTGGAGGAAGCTCCGGCCATTGCAAGGGTGGGGAGGGGCTGCCAAATTTTTGAGAGGGTTTGAGGGTTTTTGGGTTTTGAATCTTAATGCTCTGATACCATGTAAAAGCTATAAAAAAATCTTTCTGTATATCTCTTGCGGTGCTTTACTCTTGAGAGCAAACCAAATATATACTAGTTACAAGTGGAGAAAACAAGAATAGAGATAAGAATACAAAATCTCTAACTTTGAACCTACCCATCTAAACTTTCTATGTTTTCAACTCTTAATCTTTCTTCTGTACATACATGAAACTCCTTCATATCTTGTTTCCTAACCTTTGTACACCGAATTATCCTTAATAAATTCAATTCAGGTATTCGATTTGTGGATTTCGGCTAAATTTGACTCAAATTTAATTTTGACTTGATCAAATATAATATTTTAAAAATTCTATTCAATACCGTACAAACCAATTTTAGAAATTTTGGCACCTTTCATTGGACTTTAATTTTTACTTTACGCCAGCTTCATAGTGGATGTCAATTTTTCATTTTTTTATCAACAATTCAAATAAATATTTATTTTAAAATTATGAAATACTTTTTTAAAAACAAACCAAAATTTCACACTTAGCTAAAGAAAAACAAATAAATAAAAACAAGATTACAAATACGCTTGAGACTATATATGCCCATCCGGTTCAAACCGTCGGTTTCGGTTCCGAACCGGCGGTTCACGGTTCCACCAAGCATTGAACCGAAACCGGCCCGGTTTGTCACGGTTCCGGTCCCGGTTCCGAACCGGCCGTACGGTTCCGGTTCCGGTTCTAAACCGGTTAATTTCAAAAAAAAAAAGATTTGGGCGGTCGCCCAAGAAGGGCCGAAATGACTAGGGCGGTCGCCCAAGTGTCCAGTCCTTCAAAAAAAAAATTACAAGTTAAATTCTTAACAATTTCTGTTAAGTTTTACAAAAAAGTTAATTTTTTGCAAAAAAGTCATTTAAAAACTTAACTTTTTTTAAAATAAACGAAAGTATATAAAAGAAAAAGGGACGGTACCCTTAAATTTTATTAATTAAAATAAAATTACAAATGAGGGAGACAACCAACCTTACCCTTTTATAAATAAGGGGGGACATTTAGGAGCCTTTACCTCAACCTAACTATTACAATTAAATAAAAATAAACCTAATCTATAATCTAATCTATAAAATTACAATTAACCTAATCTAAAGTCTAAAGAGCGGCGTAGTTCATTCGGCTTCGCTCCCGATGTATCTTCATCAAAGGCCTCCTCCTCCTCGGAACTACTTCTTTTATCTTGAAGTCGTAGTTCGGCTCTATGCCAATCGCCGAGCAACATTTGATATTCTAAATTATATGGAGACAACCTTGACCTTCGATTGGATAAGACATTTCCTCCTACACTAAATACTTCTTCTACGGCAACGGTTGAGGCGGGAGCGGCTAGGATCTCCTTTGCTATCAATGATAGAATAGGATAGTTGTTTGCCCTTCGTGCCCACCACTTTGCAATATCAAAATCGTCTATAGGCTCAAAAGAAGTGGTTAAATAATTTTCAAGTTCAATATAAGTGGAGCCACCTCGTTGACGTTTTTGAGTTCTAGAACTAATTAAATTATCTATAAAGTTAAAGGGATCGCTATCTTCGTGAGAACTACCACCTACATTTTCACTACTAGGAGGATAAACAATATTACCAAAAAGATCATAATATTCTCTATAAAGTTCATATACAATTTTTTTAGTCTCAATTACAACGTCTTTTGCCTTTGGGATAGGTCTATCTAAAAACAAATCAAAGCCGGTGGGAAATAGATTCTTATAATAATAATCTAGTATTTGTTCTAAACCATCTTCTCTTATCCTAGGATCTAATAGTTTAGCTACTAAAAACAATGGGGGAATGATCAAAAAATATTTAAGCCATTTTGTTCTCATCTTGTTAATACATTCACCTAAAATTTGATCATCTTTAAAATGCATAAATATGTAACTAATTTTAGCGGCGTGTTCTATAACTAACGGTGAAGTGGGATAGTAAGAACCGGATAATTGTACGGTAGCATCTTTAAAAACTTTCAAAATTTTCTTTAAATTATTACAAATATCTCATTGATGAGGCAATATTATAGTTGAATACTCTATGGGTAAAGGCAAATTTTTGAATGTCCCATAACCACCTCCATGGGTAAAGGCAAATTTTTGAGGGCAATGGTTGCAAGAAACGGTGTATTGGTTGGTACCTTCAATTGGCACTTTTGAAAAGTGCACGGTCATGATGTCCGACCTTCCCGTGGTTCGACCTCCTCGTCCTCGACCTCGAGGTCGGATTTGAGTTTGACCACCCCCTCGCGCTTCACTTTGGGTTTGAGTGGTTTGAGTGTTACTCCATTCGGTATGACCATGATCATCCATTGGAAATGTTGTATCAACTTCATCATCGCTCAAATTAAACGTTTCTTGTGGTAGAGGTTGAACATTAAGATTGCCCCAAATGGAATCATCGGCGGGGGGGAAAAATGGATGCGAACTTGATACATTCTTTCCCTTATCGCCACGGCCGCCACGAGATGAAGACATTTTTTTGGTGAAAAGATGAATTTATGTGAAAAAGAGAGTAAGTAATTGAGAGTTTGAGACTTGAGATTGAGAGATTGAGATGAGAGAGAGATTTGAGTCTTTGAGAGATAGAGAGAAAGAGAGTAAGTAATTGAGAGTTTGAGACTTGAGAGTTGAGAGAGAGTAGTGAAAAATAAAGGGAGGGGAGGGTATTTATAGGTTTGATGAGAAAAAGAAAAACGTTTTAGGGACCAAAATAAAAAAAAAAACCGTTTTAGGGACCAAAACGATTAAAAAAATATTTTTTTTACATTTTGGTCATCGACCGTTATTTAACGGTCCATTAAACATGGACCGTCGGATCAAAAATGGACGCACTGCATCATCTAACCGTTGGGCGGTTCCGGTTCGGTTCGTGAACCGGCGGTTCCGATTCCGGTCCGGTGCCTGCTCGGTTCTCGAACCTGGCGGTTCACCTTTTAAAATCTTGAACCTTAACCGACCGGCAGAAACCGCCTCACGGCTCAGCTGGCTTCACGATTCTCGTCGGTCCGGTTTCCCTCCGGTTTTTATCCGGTCCGGTTTCGGTTCGGCCCGCCGGTTCGAAACCGTTTGGGCATCTCTACTTGAGACTTTCTTTTTCATTTAAATACATCAAACGAATTTGACGATGTCAGACGCCATTAACAAAAGAAAATGGAAAAGAAAAAATTGAATTAGTTATCGGAAAGTTAAAAAAAATATGTTCACAAAGTTTTTTCAGCATAATAATGTATTATATATGCAGTATTATATTCAAATATTAGAATGAATATAATAATACTTAATGCAATATTATATTCTACTTCATAAAAATTTTTGATCATTTCAATTTAACGAGAAATTTAAAGGAAGTAATTTGTATCAAAAGATATTTCCGGATCGATCCCCCAAAAAAAAAAAAATGGGAGTTGGCAAAACAAGACAGCGCGACCCGTAGAACACCACCACTTGTCTTCTTGGGTTGGCTGAAAATATCTTCAATTTTCCTCTCTTTTTTCTTCTCCCTCTCCAATATTCAAAAATTGAAATTTTCTTTATGTGGGTCGAATTTCTTATTGATCATTGAGCCTACTCCAACGCTACTTGGGATAAAATTCAACTCTTAGGTATGTACTCTACAACCCCTCTTTAGATCTTTTTTTTTGTTCTTGACAATTTGTGAATTTGACCGTTTCAATCTTATGATTGAGAAACACACACCTCAGACTTCTATAGTCAGATGTTGGAAAATTGAAATTGATAACATATTTTTTGATTACTTGTGTTTCATATTTTGTTGATTTTGTTGGTCTGAGATTTATTTTGCTTATGTGTTTGGAAAGTGTAAATTGAAGTTACTGGGACAGTGGTTGTTTTACCTGAACCAAATTCTGGGCATTTACTAAATGTCTAGTTTTTAGCATAAATTTCTAGCTATGTTTTGTTCCAACTGTCTGGGGGGGTTCTGATTTGAATTCTGGTTCTTTTTATGTTTTAGTTTGGGGTTTTAGAAGTTATTTTTTTTTTTTTTTTTTTTTTTTGTCAGAGTTAATTATGCTATAAGTTGTTTGATTGATGCTTTCTGGGTTTATCTCGAGGATGGAATAATGTTATTCTATTCTATGTATAGGGAAGCTTGTTTGTGCTGGATTGAATACGAGTAAAAAGTTGCTTCTTCTGCAAATTTGGAAGGTTAATCTATAGTTTTGGCATAAAAAAAATGGTTTCTTCCACTGATAATGGTGAGAAAAACAATGGAAATGAGGAGGAAGCTAATGGTAAAGTCAAAAGTCATATTTCTCTTCACATTTCCCCTTCTCGTAGGGGGCTTATGAATGATTCAAATACTGAAAATCAGGCAGAGGGAAATATTAGTGCTCCGAATAAAAGAATGGGGTTCCTCAAATTTGGTAAGTTAGATTCTCCTTCAGTTAAGTTTTACCGGATTGCCCAGGAGAGAGATGATTTTTCTCGTACCGTACCTTCTTCTCGTAGTCATGCCCTTCGAGAACGTGTCACTAGGGTCTTCTCGAGAAGAATGGATTGGAGCTCCCTTTGGAATATGTCGAAAGAATGGATTAGGAACCCAATGAATATGGTACTTTTTGTTTGGATTCTTGTTGTTGCTATATCTGGAGCAATTCTATTTATGGTTATGACGGGTATGTTAAATCATGTTCTTCCAAGAAAATCCCAAAGAAATGCTTGGTTCGAAGTCAACAATCAAATTTTGAATGCTTTGTTTACGCTTATGTGTCTTTATCAACACCCCCATCGGCTCTATCACCTGGTGCTTCTTTGTAAATGGAGACCCGAAGATATTTCCAAACTGAGGAAAGTTTACTGCAAGAACGGGACTTATAAACCTCATGAATGGGCCCACATGATGGTTGTGGTTTTGTTGCTTAATCTTAACTGTTTTGCTCAATATGCGTTGTGCGGTCTTAATGTGGGGTATAAGAGATCAGAGAGACCTGCAATTGGGGTGGCTTTAACTATTTCTGTGGCAATTGGTGCCCCTGCAATTGCTGGCGTTTACAAAAATATTAGCCCCCTTGGGAAAGATTATGATTCTGAATCGGATGAAGAAGCTCAACTTAATAACACAAATGCTGAAATTGGCGGGGCGGGCCAGTCAAGAGTGAGATCATTTGAAAAGAGATTTTCTTTTGCAATTAGAGATGATGGGCGAATGGCTGAAAGTAGTCCACAGTGGAGTGGAGGTGTTCTTGATTTCTGGGATGATATTTCTTTAGCATTTCTCTCTTTATTCTGCAGTTTTTGTGTTTTCGGGTGGAATATGGAGCGACTAGGGTTTGGTAACATGTATGTTCACATAGCAACTTTTCTTTTATTTTGCTTGGCACCCTTTTGGATATTTAATTTGGCAGCCATTAATGTTAACGATGAGACGGTCCGGGAGATATTGGGGGTAACTGGGATTTTTCTTTGTATATTCGGTTTACTCTATGGTGGATTTTGGCGGATTCAAATGAGGAAAAGATTCAATTTGCCTCCATATAAATTCTGCTGTGGTAAACCAGCCATTACCGACTGTGCATTGTGGCTTTGTTGCTGTTGGTGTTCCCTTGCTCAGGAAGTCCGTACCGGAAATTCCTACGACATTGTTGAAGATAAGTTTTTCAAGAAACCGTTGGAGGGATCCGAGCAGTTGCCTATTTCTGACATGTTGCCTATTTCACCTTTGCCTCGAGAAGGAGGAGAATTTGAATTTCGATCTGGGTCTGGCCCCAGTTCTCCTCTTCGGAGTAGCTCTCCGTCTTATATGAAATCTAAGTCTCCAAGTCCAAGCAGGTTTGCAGCGGAATATCATAGTCCAGGTAGGCAGCTTGCGGCAGTGAAGGAAGAGTCTTCTTCTAGAGGTAAAGATGAAACTATGGACCCACCTTCCCCTGCCTTTATACAAAGAGAAGATTGTTAACCCAGAAAAAGCTCAAAATGATTTTCTTGTTTGTGTTATGTAACGGATAGCCTGTGTAATTTAAGCTTTTTTCAAGTATATGCAAGAACATGCCTTTGCTGGGTTAGAAGTGCACTCTTCTATTTCCTGTGAAAATACATTTTTCCATTCAAAGAGGTTCCCATTTGAACGATTGCAGTTTAATTTTGATCGAACGTGCTCTATTGAGATTGGAGATGAAGTGGTTATACTCTCATCTACAAGCTGTTAGGTAATTTGTTTTGCATGAGAAATATATGTCAGACTTTGATTTGATTTGTCAGTTTTTTGTTTGATTTCATTTCAAGTCCTTTTCGTGTTCTTAAGGTAATACTCCGTATATCTAGCCTGACACATTAATATTGTTCCGGCTTAAGCTCAGTAAATTTGCAAAATGTAGAGCTTGCACTTATAATGCAGAATAATGTTTTCTATATCTAGGTAACGCCATGTAACTTTGGGGATTTTACCAAAAAAATGTAATTTTGGGGATAAAACATTTTGTGGAGCTTCTAACTTCTCCGTGTTGTTAATAATGGTAACTGATTTGAAGACAACTG
Organism: Adenophora triphylla var. japonica; assembly: GCA_022495995.1. NCBI lineage: Eukaryota > Viridiplantae > Streptophyta > Magnoliopsida > Asterales > Campanulaceae > Adenophora > Adenophora triphylla. Next base: position 204,397 of record JAFEMH010003459.1, on the reverse strand, counting down.
TTTTTTTAAGACAAATGTTTAAGGTTGTGGATTTTCAGAACTATGTAGTCCATCAAAGATTTTTTTTCTTGTGTGGATCATTGAGAAAATGTACAATCCTTATGGATGCATGTGTATATCAAATCTCTATGGTTGTGGACATTCATGCTTTGTGTGTGTATGTGTATACATACATCACACTTACACGTGTGTATGTGTGAACCCTTGCCTTTCTCTGTATATCTCCTCCATTCCCTACAGATTTGATTCCCCGCACTGTTATGAATTGTAAGTTGTCATACAATTATATTTTTATATAATTGAGATAAAATGGTTATCCAAATTCCCTGTTTTGCTTAAGACATTAAACCAGGCAAATGGCTTAAAGAAGATGTGCCATTTAGCTACATTTCTATAGAGCAATCAGTAAATATTCATCCGGCTGAGGTTGAGCCTGATCTTCATTGTTTGCTGAAGCCCAATCCAGTTACGGGTTGAGATTAGTTTAAGGTCAATATGAAGCTTATGTGTTGTTGACTTGATATGAGTGTTAGATTTAAAACTTAGATGTTGCTACAGTTAGCAAATACTTGCAGTTTAAATCTTGATGCATTGGTTATCTCTTTGTGGCAGTTCACTTGTTTCTGCAGATTGAACTTAATGAAAGCAGAAACAGGGGCCTGAAGCTTAGGATCAAATTTTTGGCTGTAGAAATATGCAAACTCCTCATTTCTCATATACTACAAGGCAACCTTCTTCAACTTCTGACTTCATGAGGTAAAGTTTATAGAATGGCATTTATCTATATATATATATATATATACTCCCTCCGTCCCAAAATGTTTGTCCCATTTGACTTTTTTGTTGAACTTTGACCACAAATTTATGAGAGATTAATCATGTTCATGAAATTCTAAAAGTTGTTGTTGATAATATTATTAATGGTGAATCAATAGGAATTTTTAGAATTTCATGAACATAATTAAATTGTCATATATTTGTGGTCAAAGTTCAACTAAAAAAAGTCAAATGGGACAAACATTTTGGGACGGAGGGAGTATTTCTTTAGTAGTTGTCTATTGTGGTTTTGGTATATTAATATGCTAGATTAATTCAGTAATGTGGACAATGGAGTAGTTAAGTTAAGAGCCACTAATATCCATCTGTTCCGTGTCACATGAGAATGGCGTGGACCACATGCGTGCGTTAGTTAGTAACTTTGCGGCACATGAAGCCATTACTGCAATAATAATTTACTTTTCTTTGTCCGAGGTTTTACTATTACTCTATTGGCAAACGAAAGATGATGCTCTCCAATGTGTCTTGCATATATACAGGTCATTTTCATGGCCTAACTGAAACCCCTGGCTTTTAATTGTTTAGAGAAGCCAAATAACCTCAGGCCAGATTAGTTATCTGCTTAGTATTTGCCTTTTGGTTCACGGTCCATTATAATTTGTTTGGTGGTCGGTGGAATTTCGGATATGCTTATTGTTGGGCCCTACATTTTCAATCAACATGTTTGCAACTTACAACTTGGTACTAACAACTTGGGTTGTTCTATCTACAACTTGGTTTTTACAGGTTGGGACGCATAACGCTTTTCCTATTTTATAGGGAACGTGCCAAAGACCAGTTCAACCACGATTCTTCAGCAAGCCAACGATTATCTCTTTCCCAACGGATGAGTGCGGATAAATCTCCAAGGATAAACCTCAACTCCGAGTTTGTAGGCCCTCATTGTTATTTAGTTTTATTCTTGAGGTATAAAAGGGAACATACACTGTAAATTCACACAGGCACTACACTAGCCTAAGCTCCCTTTTCATACGCTCTTAGCATTGTAATCTCAAGAAAATTCATAGTAAACTTTCGGTCGAGGCAGGAGCCACATCCTCCCGGGGTTTTATGCCGGCGAACAAGTTGTTCAAGGGCTTTCCCTAGTCAACAAATGTCTTGTGTTCATTTCTATTCAACTTGATAGTCATTGTACCTAGATTCATATCACTTTAGTCACTTTTCCCATCATACAAATCTAATTGTTGAAATCGACCAAAACAATTTGGCGCCTGTACGTGGGAAACTTTGATTATCTAAGTAGAAATGGTTAATCCATCTTCCAGCCAGCCAGTCGGCCGCTTCCTCGTTTCCAATGCCCAAGGCAACCCTCCTCCAAGTGCGTAAGCCGTCAACTTGGAGATAATGTCCAACATGGCGGACATGATGAGGAAAATAGGCGATCGGTTGGATGATCGGGAGCGTACGAATACAATGATCTTCAATGCCATTGATAGTCTCGCGTAAAGGGAAGCAAGTTGAGCCTCAAGTATCCACTCCGTTTTCACCTTTACTTCTTAGATCTTTGTTTGGTGCAGTACAGTGACCAAGCCATGTTGGAGATATCCCGATGTCCAACACCTTGCCACGGAAAGCACGATTGTGACATCCGTTCCACCGAGCAACCAAGATTCGGCCTATCGCCTAGCCAATCCGCACTATCATCTTGCTACACTTATGCTTACACCCTCGGTGGGGCAAACAGGAAGTTTCTTTAATGCTTTCGATACTTTTGCACCTCAAGTTAATAATGCTCCTCTTTCGCGTAAAACCAACTTGTTAAGGAAATGCAAACCATTAAGGAGTTACTCCGAAGCGTGCCTCGGAGTCAACTTGCCATATCACCAAGTCTCTCCAACTTGCTACAACGAGTCTCGTTTTGTGCCGCCGATAGCCGGTGGAGATCCCGAAGAAGTTCTCACCCCTCATATGAAGAAGTATGACGGAAGTACCGATCCAAACAGAGCACGTGTTCTCAGTACAAGAGTCAATGGATATCATAAGTATCCCTCCTATGTTTAAAGAAGCATGTTTTTGCAGGGGCTTTGGTTCAACCTTGTCAGACCGGCCTTAAAATGGCTAACAGTGGCTTCCTCTCAACTCTATTTCATCTTATGCTCAACTTGTCAATATGTTCATTAATCGGTTTTCATGCAACAGGGGCATTTGACAAGTTGACTAGCGATCTTTATAGAATTGTACAATGCCTTAATGAAAGTCTCAAAGAGTATTTGCACAGTTCAATAAGGAGGCAGCGACCATACCCAACTTGGACGTGTCCACAAAGAACTGGAGGCATTCCGCATAGGCTGAAGAAGAGCTCATTATTTTACAACGAGTTGGTGATGACCCCGCGAAACAACTTGAAGAAATCGTAACTGTGGCCTTGCCTTACATCCGATTGGGAGGAAGATAGCTTCGGGCAATAGGGAAATCAACCGGGAGGACTCCTACTCCTCTATTTGAACCTTCCGACGACGATCGGATTCCCATCACTATAAGTCCAACAGGCAAACCCCTGTTAAAACCGAACCTTCTAGAATTCATGTTGTAGATGATGATCAAGAAGGAGATGATAATGATTATCCACAGATTTCGAATATTGCTTTTCATGGACATTGCAGAATCTTATGCGCCATGGGAAATCTTGGAGATAAAGCGAGATGGCCCAAGAAGAATGACAGTCAACAACTTGGAAGGACAAGTCCAAGTGGTGCGCATTTCATGAAGATTTCGGGCATACCACCGAGAAGCTGTTTCGCTTTGAGGAAGGAGATTGCTCATTTGTTGTCCAAGGGTCTTCTCAAGGATTTGTTGGGCAAGAAGAGGGTCGGGGAGTGAGTCCAAAGAACCCGGTTCGTAAGAGAGGCCTAGGCCCGAAAAGTTGCACCCCCTCCAGCTACAAAGGTGGTGAATGTCATTTCGGTGGGTCCCATATTTGTGGCACGACTTACTCGCTGCCAAGCGTCATGCCAAGAGCTCTAAAGAAGACCAATCGAATTGCTGCGAGGCACCGTGACTTCACAGATGGTCACATCATCTCATTTGAAGATGAAGATAAAGATAACACCTTGGACCCTCATCATGATGGTCTAGTTGTTCGATGCATTGCCAACCGTGTAGTCAAGCGAATCCCGATCGACGGTGGTAGCTCTGGCCAACATTATCTTTACTCACGCTCTTGAAGATATGGGTATTCCTTTGTCCGAAGTTGTGAAAAACTCATCCGTACCGGTAGGGTTCGGTGGTGAGGTGAAACAGACGGTGGGAGAGATCAAGTTGCCCATCTATCTAGAGGGATGAATTCCATGGAAAGGTTTTGTGTGATTGAATGTCTTTCCTCGTACAACGTTATATCGGGAAGACCTTGGATCCACAACATGAAGGCCGTACCATCAACTTACCATCAATGCGCCAAGTTTCCAACACCTGGGGTGTTGCCAAGTTGAAGGGGAACCAAAGAAGTCTCTAAGGAATGTTACAAGGTCAACATGAAAGCGAGTTCAAATTCCCCGGCAAGCATAGCAATTAAAGAAAAAGGCCTGGATGTTCTTGAAGCGGTGGAGCATGATACGAAGAGCGTTCCTGCTGATGCTTCGAATCCCGAGGCCCAAGTACAAGTTGGGGTAGACCTACCCTCCGAGATTGAGGAGGAAGCTGATTGAGTTCTGAAAAGTCGAAATGCCGCTTTGCTTGGAAGCATGAAGACATGACAGGGATAAGCAAGGATATTATTACTCACAAATTGAACATCGATCCAACCATCCGTCCTGTCCGTCAGAAAAGGAGGAAGTTTGCCCAAGAGCGGAATCAGATCATTAAGGATGAAGTTGAAAGGCTGCTGAAGTCCAAGATGATCAGAGAAGTTCAGTATCCAAAGTGGTTGGCTAACGTTGTAGTGGTGGAGAAGAAGAATGGCAAGTGGCGAGTATGCGTGGACTTCACCGACTTGAACAAGGCCTGTCCAAAGGATCCATTCCCTCTCCCTCATATTGATTCTCTTGTTGATGAGACAGCTGGCCACGACATCTTGACATTCATGGATGCATCTTCCTGATATCGCCAGATTCAAATGGAGCCTTCGGACCAAGAGGATACAGCATTCATGACTCCAGAAGGTATATATTGTTATATTGCAATGCCATTTGGTCTTAAAAATGCAGGGGCAACCTACCAGAGATTGGTGAACAAGATGTTCAAAGATCAACTTGGCAAGACGATGGAGGTCTACATAGACGACATGGTGGTCAAATCCAAACACATTGAGGATCATGTTGAGCACCTTGCTGAGGCGTTCAACATCTTGAAAGCCTTCAACATGAAGCTCAATCCGGCAAAGTGCAACTTTGGTGTCAGAGCAGGTAAATTCTTGGGATATATGGTAACCAAGAGGGGAATCGAAGCAAGTCCCGAGCAAATCAAAGCGATTCTCAACTTGGAGTCCCCTAAAAACATCAAGGACGTGCAAAGGTTAACAGGTAGAGTAGCTGCTTTGAACAGATTTATATCCAAATCATCTGATAAGTGCAGGTTATTCTATGAAGTGTTAAGAAAAAATAAGCTCTTTCAATGGACCGACCAACATGAGGCAGCTTTCAAACAACTTAAAGAATATTTGATGACGTCACCCCTACTTGCTAAACCCGAACATGGTGAGCATCTTTATTTATATTTAGCTGTATCTGAAAACGCTGTTAGTGCAGTATTGGTGAAAGAGATCCAAGGAGAACAACATCCTGTTTACTATGTAAGTAAGTCTTTGTTAGATGCCGAAACAAGGTACTCTCATCTAGAAAAATTAATATTAGCCTTAACTACTGCTGCTACCAAATTGCGTCATTATTTTGAAACACATTCCATAACCTGTTAGGACTAACTATCCTATGAGAAATGTGTTGAGAACTCCAGAGATGTCGTAGATTGGCCAAGTGGTCCGTCAAGTTGAGCACGTATGACATATCATACGAGCCAAGAACAGCCTATCAAATCGCAGCCCGGCCGATTTCGTAGCCGACTTCACCCAAGTTTGTACTGAGGTAGAACCTGGAAGTGCAAAGAACTTGAAGGTAAAACTGTTCCTAGATTTTGGACACTATTTACAGATGGAGCCTCAAATTCCAAGGGAATTGGCTTGGGAATAGTCCTAAAATCCCTCAAGGTGATATCATACCACAAGCCGTATCTTGTGAATTTAATGCAACGAATAATGAAGCCGAGTATGAAGCCCTAATCACGGGTTTAACTACTGACTTTAAGTTTGAATATAACACATTTAAATGTATTTGTTGACTCTCAATTACTAGCTAACCAGCTTTAATGGCGCTTATATGGCAAAGCATTCCAAGATGACTCTGTACCTCCAACATGTTAAAGCACTAGCTTCAAATTTTTATCATTCTCTTTGGAGCAGGTCCCTAGAGAAGAGAATGCAGAGGCGTACGCCTCGGCCAACTTGGGTTCAACTTGCAAATCAATGTTACATACTAATATCCCCATTATTTATGTTAAGTACCCCGCGATAGACCAAGTTGAAGAAACTCAAGTGGTTCTTCCACCTACCGGGGCACAAGATGCTAAGCCTTCTTGGACCCAACTCCGTCATCGAGTTCCTTCAACTTGGAACTATTCCTCCCGATGTTAAAAATGTTAGATCATTTAAAATTCGAACTTCAACTTTCGTGTTAATAGATAATGTGCCGTTCAAGAAATCTTTTGTGGCATTACCCGAGATGTGTAGACAGTGAGCAAGTTGAACTTGTGCTCAAAGAAATCCATGAAGGAGTATGTGGGAATCATTCTGGGAAAGGCGTTAGCATCAAAGGCTCTCAAGACGGGATATTATTGGCCAACCATGCGTCAAGATGCCATGGATTATGTACGAAGTGTGATGCGCCCGCCAAAGACACAAAGAACATCTTGCACCAACCCGCCGAACCTCTACATCCTATAGTCTCATCTTGGCCTTTCATGCAGTGGGGCATGGATATTGTAGGCAAGTTGCCCAAAGCTCCCTGGAGGCAAAGTGTTCATGTTGGCTCGACCGATTATTTCTCAAAGTGGATCGAGGCGAAGCTTATGTACAAGTCGAGACAAAGAGGTAATATCGTTTTTAAAGAAAAATATCATTAGCGGTTTGGTGTGCCGTCAGAAATTATATGTGACAACGGGTCACAATTCATAAGTAAGAAGACTAGAGATTTTTGTGCTCGCCGGGGCATCAAGTTAATCATGTCGCACTGTCCATCCTCAAGCTAATGGCCAAGCCGAATCTAGTAACAAGTTGATTATCAACAACTTGAAGAAGCCGCCTGGATCAAAAGAAGGGCAAGTGGGTTGAAGAACTACCACTTGTGCTTTGGGCGAGATAGAACCACTTCTAAAGGAGCAACAGGTAGAACCCCTATTCTTTAGTGTACTGAGTCAAGCCGTAATTCCAGTTGAAGTGACAATCCCCACAAAGAAGGTATGGCTTATTGACTCAAGATGAAAATAACCTCTTGCTAACTCAAGATTTAGATACAATTGATGAGATCGGGGATTTAGCCAAGATAAGGACGGCGGCTTATCGCCAGCGAATCGCTGTGTCTTACAACAAGAATGTCGAATAAGAAGGTTCCAGGTTGGTGATTTAGTTTTGAGAAAAGTTTTTCAAAATACAAGAGAACTAAATGCAGGTAAACTAGCTCCCAAGTGGGAAGGCCCGTATCTCATCGATGCTGAAGCTGGCAAAGGTGCATACTGGTTGTCAACCCCAAGTGGAGACAGAATCCCTAGAAGTTGGAACGCAATCCACTTGAAACTCTATTTCATGTGAGTCTAGTTGTTTATAACTAGACCCCTCAGGTACGGTTTAGAATTTATGTCAAGTTCAATTACACGTTTCAATTTTTACTCTTATCGAATCCTTACTGACTTGAGCGTCGGAGGGGCGTTAGCTACGCTAACGCCCAACCCTAACGTAAATCTGTTTTGCAAGGTGTAACTTGAGCAAACGGAGTAGGCTCAACATGTTGACACGCCAGTACGGCTGATACTTGTTGAGACCTAAGCTGGAACAGGACAAACATGTTGACACGCCAGTACGGCTGATACATGTTTGAGCCTGAGGAGGACAAAGGTCAAGCATGTTGACACGCCGGTACGGTTGATACATGTTTGAACCTGAAGAAGAAAATTTCAACATGTTGACACGCCAGTACGGCTGATACATGTTGGAATTCTAGCTGGCGAGGTATAGAGCTTGTTGACACGCCAGGACGGCTGATACTTGCTCTATCCCTTCAAACGATTTACCTCTGATCAAGGTACTCATGGTTAAAAGATTTTCATCTTTTCTTACGAATTAAGGTCTTGACACCTTCGCCTGGGCGCACGTTTTCACACTTTTTCCAAGTTGTGAACTTTTGGTTGTAACATTTTCATGTTACCTACTGGTTATAACATTTACATGTTATCTAAAGAAACAAACAAGCGTCTCTTGGAGACATAGACTACTTTGCTAAAAACAGTTAATTGTTTTCCAAAAGATCTTTTCATAATTAAAGGACAAGTTGGTTAGGCCAAACAAGTCCCTAAAAACCTAAAAAACTTGGAGTACTAGACCAACCTAGTACCCCCAAAAGAAATTGTCTCGGTTCTTATGAACCATTACAAACCAAAAAACATTGTTTTAAAGGGACACTCCCCCCATTTGTTGTACCAATAAAGGTACACCAATAAAGCAAAAAATTGTTTTTTCCAAAATACCCAAAAACTTTGAAATGTTTTTTCAAACTTCCTGGCCCGCTGCCGCCGGTGTTGCATTTTCTTCTTGACCATTCTGAGCCACCACCAGGGCATTCAAGGTCTTATCAGTATCATCAACTAGAGCCTCCAAAGCTGCAGAATTCACTTCCTCTGCATCTACTGGCTCACCAACAAAATCCTCCAAAACCTTTCTCTCTGCTTCCACATCCCATTCCGAAGCCAGCCCGTTCTTATATTCTTCCATGAGTCCAATCCTAGCTTCAAACACCACTTTGGTGGCATTGAACGTAAAATCCTTCTTCGCAAAGATCCAATTCCTTTTCATGGGCTTCATGCTCCTTCGCCTTTTCAGCTTTAACAACTTTCAACTCCTCCTCTTCAGCTTGGAGATCTTTTTTCAACTTCTCAATCTCCTCAGCATTTTTGGAAGCCTGCTTTGCAGCTTGAGTTCTTCAACTTCAAAACTGTACCTGGCTGCCTTGATTTTCACAGCGTCAAGTTGTTCCATAATGGGACACATAATATCCGCAACCTAAGCAAAAGAAATATCAGCATTCCTTAAAAAGCTTAGGTAAATCTCGCCTTTCTCATGATTTACCTCGTCAACAAAGTGGGCTATAGCATCCTTCAATTTCTTCCTTGCTATTCCCACTCTCCTTCATCCAAAACCTCGTATCGACGCCTTTCTTTTCTTTACTTCTTCCTTTTTCTTGGAAGCATTCACATCTCGAACTAGAAGCCATGGACATTGGAGTTGGAGGTTTGTTGTCCTTCTTGACAACTTTCTTTGCTTTAGCGGCACCCATCAACTCGTAGGCACTTACGGTAGACTTGGATCGCGTAGCTACAACAAGAGCAGTGGAATTAAGGCAATCAAAATGCTCGTGAAAAATACGAAGATATTTAAGGACTTAGAACTGTGGACATCTCAGGGTAGAGTTGAGGGTAGATCTTCTTCGACTTCAACTTCTGTTTCGCCTCCAAATCACCTCAACAAAAACTCAACAGAAAGGCCTTGAAGGATCTATCGCCTACACCCAACCGGAGAAGCCGATTCACGTTCACTTTAGTCCCTTCTTGTGCCGGAAACAAGTCTCGACAGCTTTAGGAATTCCCGCGAAGGGAAATTTTGAGAGTTAGCTACCGTAGTATTAAGAAGCATTCCGTAAAACAGAGGAGCTATTTTCACTACCTTCAAACCTCCATTTGGAAAAAACACCTTCCTCCCGACCCAAGGTGTCCCTCCTTGCAAAGAAAAATTTATTTTTCCACCCTCTATCCGCAATGTCGTGGTTGGAAATCGAGAATAGGCTCACCACTTTTGACCCTAAAACCAAACCTTCTGGACCGAAACTTCTCAAATCAACGGTATACGTCAACTCTTCTAACCCTGCAACCAAATCATCCCTCTCTCCTAACCTAACTAGGGTTTGCAAGTACCTCCATCCTTGAGGCATCATTTGGGCATAATTGAGTTTAGTAGAAGAAAAGAACTTCGTAATCAAGGGGGAAAAGGGAATCGCAAACCTATGACAAAGGGATATTCCGGAAAACATACCCAAGTGGAAGAGTAACATTCGGGGGTCAAGTCGGGATGGGTGAAGTACACCGTTTCATCAGGCATGGCGTGGTTCTTCTTGATAATCTCTAAGTTTACCTTAGGCATTAAACATTTCTCGTTGTCGGGTTCCTTCAACAAATTCTGGGTTTTGAAACCTTCGGGCAAACCCTCGTCGCTCTCAAACGCAACTACCTTCTTCCGACCCATTTTTTCAACTTAAAAACAAGAAATCAAGACGAAATTGAAGAGAAGGCAAGAAACTCACCGTAGTTATTTGTTCGATTTTTCGCTTCCTTGGCTCTTCTCCTAGAAACCTCTGAAAGTGACGTTCTTGATTTGGTGAAAGAGAGAGTTGGAGAGAGAGACCACTTATTAAATAAAGGTTTAAAGGTGGTTGAGACCTTTTAAAACAAATACACCTCTTTGCCTCGAGAAACTAACTGAAAACCGTCCCATCGCGTCTCTTTTAAAACCGTCGTTCCTTTCTTATTTTGGCAAACCTTTTGAATTCTTTTTGTCTCTTTCTATTCTTCTTTTTTAATTCAAAAAGTTTGGGGGCAATTGTTGGGCCCTACATTTTCAATCAACATGTTTGCAACTTACAACTTGGTACTAACAACTTGGGTTGTTCTATCTACAACTTGGTTTTTACAGGTTGGGACGCATAACGCTTTTCCTATTTTATAGGGAACGTGCCAAAGACCAGTTCAACCACGATTCTTCAGCAAGCCAACGATTATCTCTTTCCCAACGGATGAGTGCGGATAAATCTCCAAGGATAAACCTCAACTCCGAGTTTGTAGGCCCTCATTGTTATTTAGTTTTATTCTTGAGGTATAAAAGGGAACATACACTGTAAATTCACACAGGCACTACACTAGCCTAAGCTCCCTTTTCATACGCTCTTAGCATTGTAATCTCAAGAAAATTCATAGTAAACTTTCGGTCGAGGCAGGAGCCACATCCTCCCGGGGTTTTATGCCGGCGAACAAGTTGTTCAAGGGCTTTCCCTAGTCAACAAATGTCTTGTGTTCATTTCTATTCAACTTGATAGTCATTGTACCTAGATTCATATCACTTTAGTCACTTTTCCCATCATACAAATCTAATTGTTGAAATCTGACCAAAACACTTATTTGGTGTCTCAATAATACACTTGCCCAAAACATTTGTTGTTTCCAAGTTGAAGATAACTCTTGCAAGTTTTTTTTTTCGTTGTTCTGTTTTACTGCCTATTTTAATCTTACTATCATTGGTCGTAAGTTGTAACAGGAGAAATGGATACCGTCCATCTCTCTCGTGGTCATCGGTAACTGTTACCCCCTGTGTCTCAAATTGAATGTCTTTTTTTTGTTCAAAGAATGACCAAATTGAAGACTATTTTCTTATTTAAAAACACGACAAAAAGGAAAGCGTAGCATTTAGATAGGATATTTTTTTGCATATTTACGCAAGATAAAGTTTGTTTACATTTCACCTCGGGTCGGGTGAGGATTCTTCCCCGAATTTTCGCTATTCGAGGATACTTTGTGCATCGAACTGTCTGCAATTAATTTTGAAATAGAAAAAGGGTTGATGCAATGCAGTCTTACAGAAAATGGACAATCAAACATTCCCTAAAAGGAGGAAGAGTTTGTATTCGTGCAGGTTGCCGCTACGAGTACTTGGAGGCCACAGCCACAGCCACATGGCCGAATCCAATATACTCCCTCCGTCCCTAAATGTTTGTCCCATTTCCCCTTTTCCTTTGTCCCAAAAAGTTAGTCTCATTTTCAAAATTAAAGCTTCAAAATCACTAAATTTTCAAAACTTGTAACATTTAGGAACGGAGTATTACATAACGGCGGTGTATATTATCAATAATTTTCAAAGCGTTCGTAAAAATAACCAAAATTAAAGCTTCAAAATCACTAAATTAAAATGTTTGAAAAGTCAAACGGGACAAACATTTAGGGACGGAGGGAGTACGTGTCTATCACTTCCATCAGTTTGACTAGGATTTTTCATATATCCAGCTCACTCATGTTCAATTTTGACTAAATTGCAATCAAGTTGATCCTCCAAACTTGAGGAAATGCTAGACGTTTGCTTTTGTGTTCAAATGTGCAAGGCAGTCCATTCGACAGTCAAAACAAAAATGCATTTTTTTCATAATATTTAATGACAATTGAATAAATATTTTATTTTTTATTTTCTACATATTTAGTTTGGAATATATAATGAAATGTAATAATAAAATTAAAATACATTCATGGACAATATTATTTATAAAAAAGTCATTCGTAATTTTAAAAAGTATATAAAATTTAGGCAAATATCATGTTTTAGTCACTAAACTTTAGTTTTTTTTTCAAAATGTTCTTATTGAACTATTATTTTTCAAAATGTTACACTGAACTTCCACATTTTTCAAAATGTATTCACTATTTCGACAAATTCGCTAAAAAATCTAACGAAATTGAACTAAATGGCCTCATATGACTAATTTCGTTAAATACAATCTAGAATAAGTTTTTTTTTAAAAAAAATATTTTGTAATATTTTCTATAAATTATATGCTTATGACATTTTACATTAGTTAATTTGTAGTCTTTATCATATATCAACAACGTTAACATATTAGTTGAAAAAACATAATAAACATTAGTCACGTGACTAAATTTCTTCTAGGTTTTTAGCAAATTTGTTAACAGAGTGAGCACATTCTGAAAATTGTGAAAGTTTAGTGAGAATATTTAAAAAAATGTTAGTTCAAGGAGAACATTTTGAAAATAGCTAAAGTTTAGTTACTAAAATATAATTTTTGCCTAAAATTTATCCTTAGACAGAAAAAAGATTACTTCATTTGACAAGTCAATATGTTTATTGAATATATTTTATTCACTTATACATTATCTAAATTATTGCAATCATCAATATTTTGGGAGCGTGATAATGTTGGATCAATTATTCTATATCGAAAATTAATTAGTCAAACATTAACTAAATAAAGATTATGAGTCACTCTTCTCACAATCAGTTGGTTTCAGATGAAAACTCAGAATTTATTATGATATTGGAGTTGGCCCATTTATACGTGTGAGTCCAAAAGAGGCTCACGGTGTTCTACTCTACGCGTGCTAGCCCAAAAGAGGCATATGATGTTCTAGCCTCATGTCACCCAATTATATGTCTACGCTTAAGTCCAAAGTTCCGCTTATGTTAGATTAATTATCTCACATCGAAAATTAACCATCCAAGCATTGACAATATAAATATCAGGGTCATTCTTCGGTGGCTGGCCCAAAGCATTTTGATATGAGATTTGAACCTTTAACTATTAGATCAATATGTCAACATCTTAACCACTAAACTACACACACAATTTGTTTAATAACGTTCACTTTCACCCCTTTAAACAATTTTGTGTTTGCCCATGTCACTCTTTTTATAGTCAATTGATTTTGAGATGAAATCTCAAACTTTATCAGATAATCTTGTAGAACACATAAAGAAAACACAAAATCTTGGGGAAAAAACGTGTTTTATGAAGAAAAAACGTGTGTTTTGAACTAACTGAACCAAGGCTGAACCGAATCCGTAATAATTTTGTAAATAATCGACACTTTTTTAAAAACGTGTGCGATGACATTTTCGTAAATACTTGAGATTTTCAACTGAAGTTGGTAGTCGTTAACTCTGGTGCTGGCATTCTTTCATCTCGAGTAAAAGTTATGGCAGTTTTATCGCACACGCCTAATAACACAATTACTTTTACTAGTGAAACAAATATACTAACACTTTTTGAAACTAATGCTGGTTGTATCATTTTAATGACAGTATTAGTAGTAAGCAGTGTCAGCATTAGTAATAAGGAGTGCCAGTGAATGTATCTAACACTCCTTGTTACTAACGCTGACACTCTTTATTACTAATAATGCATATACTAGTTTAATGTCAACAATATTGTTTTTTAGTGTCATGTACATGTGCTGACACTCATTTTAACTGATGTCAGCAGTGTGTGAAGTTTCAGTTATTTACAAAAATATCACCGCAACTTTTAAAAATAGTGTAAGTTATAAAAATGTCACCAATCGAGTTCAACCATGATTTAAACGATTCAAAAATAAGTTTTTCTTAGTTTTTAAAAAAAAAAATGTTTTTCTTAAGACATAAAAAGTTTGATGAATTTTTGGGACAACAAAAATGATTTACCTTTGGGTCAGTGATCAAACAATCTTCATTGTTCGCAACAAAAAACTTATTTTGTACGTATTTGTTTTTTTCTAGAATTTAAACATTTTTCTTTTTTTTATTCTTATCTCAAAATAATATAATATTTTAAAAAAATGGCTAGTAAGTACATTTGACCACCAAAGTTAAATTCACTTAAATTGAACAAATCAAAATAAAAAAAGTTTGATAAAAAGAAAGAAAACAAAACAAAATAAACATAATTGCACCCAGTTCACAGTTCAGTTCGCAGAATGGGTCAAACGAATTAACCTCATATAATGGGTCCCGTACTTTGACAAATCAAAGACAACTCCGGCCCCACATAATGACACGTAATTAAGTAACCCCACCACCTTTTTTTTTTTTTTTATTTCGGGTTTAGGATTCGTGGATAAGTCACGAACCATGCCTCGATCCCTCAGTGATTGGTGGAGGTAAATTGCGGGATGTGCCCAAATAACACAGAATTTGAGAACATGACAACTAATATCACATACAAGGTTCAACTCCAGAAAAAAAGTAAATTGTTTTCATCAGGAATCGAACCCACGCTGCATACCTCCAAAATCTTATATTCCCTCCTTTTACCACTCGACTATATCCGGGAGACTTAACCCACCACCTTCATTCCCACGCATGGGAACACGGGGCCTACTTGGTACTCTGACCAGTCAGCGTAACTAAAATACGAAATTACCCCTTCCCATCCGCCTATATAAACCCTCCTCCCCTTTCCCCTTCAGATTATCCCAACAAATCCCTTCACCCCTTCCACCACATCCTCACATTTTTCTCACCTCTCTCGCTCATTCACGCACTTTTCCTCTCTAGGTTTCTTATTCACAACTGGCTAACTCTCAGTCAGAACTGGAGGAATCCAACAACCAAAGGGTTGTGCTCGCCCTATATGACGCCCTGAGATCCCACGACGTCGCCACCGTCCACAAGCTCCTTGCTCACGACCTAGAGTGGTGGTTCCATGGCCCTCCGTCGCACCAATATATGATGCGCTTGCTCACCGGCACTGCCACTTCCGACGACTCCTTCGAATTCACTCCTCAATCCTTCTACACCATTGGATCAATCGTACTAGTTGAAGGCTGCAATCACGACCGCTCAATCGCTTGGATTCACGCCTGGACAGTCACGAATGGGATAATTACCCAGGTTAGGGAGTATTTCAACACTTCCCTCACCGTCACCCGATTCGGAAACTCCAGCAAGTCTCCACCGTCGATCGCGCCACTCCATTGCCCTTCCCTGTGGGAGAGTACCCTATCGAATCGGGTTGGTAAATCGGTTCCAGGTCTCGTCCTCGCTATATAAGCGCAAATCTGGTGTGGTCATGCCCATTTTAGTATCGTGTGCTGTCCAATAATAAAAGGCCATTCCCATTGGATCGGGTTGGTTTTGTATGGGTTGAATTGAAGTTGAACTTCCGTAGTCTTCCATGACGTAAGATATACGGCTGTGATTCGATTGTCTTTTGTCTGTTTGGGTTTTGCTTTCTTTACTGTTTGAGTGTTTGGTTGTAGTTGTGTCCATGTCCTCGTGCAAACCATGACGAGGATACGTTATTTGTCAGTTCCTTTAATTAATGTTGAACCGTCAATTTGCCTTTTAATAAACATGCTTTATCTTCATTTAAAATGGTTGTTGTAATTTCTATATCTTGTTCAAATTTTTATGAAATTTTTTAAGAGTATTGATCATTTAAGATTTTTTGAAAATTTATTTTGAGACAAATCTAAAACGCCCGCTATTTTACATGCCCTTAAGATTCACATGTTTCACCTAACCCTATTAAGTATACACAAAAACATAAGTTAACAACATTGTCAAACTTTATTTCTTTAAGATTTTCACGAGAATTTGACCCAAAAATTCTTTTTAGGATAAATTATTTTCTCTTAAATTCCTGATTAAATTGAAATGTTCTGACTTTTTTATACTGTAATATATAATATTACACGTAGTATTATAAAAATAATATAATGTAAAGTAACTTCTCGAATATTATGATATCGTTTTGAAATTTTTCGATCACTCTTTCGAATTTAATAGACCTTTTGATGTTAAAAGTGAAAAAATTTTGTGGTAACATTTTTTTCCCAAACATTTTAGTGGTAACATTCAGAAAAATAAATGAACGATATAAATCGAGTACGACCATAGATTATAGATCGGACAGGGCCCAATGAATTTGGCACAAAGTAAAATCCATACAAGTCCCAAATACGACATAGGAAATGAGCTTCCTTACCTATGTTCGTCGCCTTTGCTCATCATTTCCCACTATATCGACATATACATAGAATAGTGATCCACATGACTAAGGCCACAATACTGATATATGCCGATAATGCACCTGCAAAGGCCGACCAAGGCATTATCAAATGACAACCATAGCCTTATCGGTCAATATCAAGACAAGAGAAATGAGCCTCCCTGTCCTTGCACACCTCTTACTCGGCATTCATATATGCCGACCAAGCATTTTATGCCGAGGAGTAAGCCTCATAGGCGTACGTACAGAAGGCTTATATAATCAAACTTAAATAAGGATTGTGGAAAATTATAATCCCACTAGAATTATAATCCTCCTCTCACACAACTTACAATCCAATGATGGACTATATATCCTACACCTATAAATACAAGTCATAATTCACATAATTCTGGTAACACATCTTTTACCTCAAAGCTCTTGTCAATTGATTTGCTATCTATATCACACAAATACTTAATCTCACACCGGAGGGCCTTCGTCGGTGAAGCCCCAGCTTAGTTTACGTGTTTGTTCTTCTTTTTCAGGCTATTCAAACATACATGTTACAAACTGTCGCTGAATTTGGGCTGATCCGAACGTTTTTGGCATCATCAGTTTGTTTCCATTGCCGAGATTATATCGTTTCTGACCTTTGAATTGACGGAAAAACTCTGCTCCACTAAACACATTTTCAGGCTATTCAAACATACAGGATACTAAATCATCGCTTTTAGAGTGGGTTATCACTAATTCACATTTTTAGAGTTGGCTACCACTATTCACGTTTTTAGAGTGGACTACTACTAATCACGTTTTTAGAGTGGGCTACCACTAAACACATTTAAGGTTGTCTGTATCAGCACTCTTTTCGTGCAAATTCCATGCCGCGAAGACAATATCAGACTGATTTTATATGGCGTGCCATAACCAGTTGATCACCACTAAAACAAATGACCATATTTTATTTTTATTTTAATAAAGTATAGATGGTTTCATGATTGAAACATGCTCTGATATCAAGATAAAATATGGATAAGACATTTAAGATAAGTTCACCATGTCACAATTCTCTCCCTCAAAGAGAAAATGTGACAATGGTTATTCCAAAGTATAGTGACATGATTTCAAGCTCGAAGCTACGCTTTGATATCATGATAAAGTTTGAGAATTCACCTTATGTAAAACCAATTGGTATTATGTATTATTTTTGTCTTAAAGTTTACATAAATTAGATGAATTATATTTATAATCAAAGCATATAAGTCCTAATTCTATTAGAATTCTCATAAATCTTACCTTATTCTAATAGTAAATATAAATTCAATTGAAAATATTCTTAGCTAATGTTACTTTCCTAAATTGACTCAATATCAACTTAGTTAACTAAATACTTTCTTTATTTGAAAATATCTAATATCCTAATGCGGTGTACCAAAATTTAAAAGTCTAACTCACAAATTTGTTTTCTTTTATTTTCCCCCACATGTTCATGAACAATCATTTAATATCATCAATTTCACATCATCCCTTTTCTACTTTTCTCTTTCCTTTCTAAAGCACCAAGAGGAGACATTTTACAATCAAGATAAGGTATAATTTTGGCAAAACACAGCTAGATCGAAAGCATATGAAGTCTTTCTATTATACTCAGTGTTCTAAAAGATCCCGCCTAAGGGCGTCTAAGCCCCGCCTAGGCGCTAGGCTCCTCTCCAACGCCTAGTTCTAAGCCCCGCCTAGGTCGCGACTAATTTCGATTAATCCCGACTAGTCCCCGCCTAGACGTTAGGCCCGACACCGCCGCCTAGCATCCGCCTAGCACTTTTTAGAACCTTGATTATACTCTAAAAAGTTAGGTCACATGTATAACACTCAAGGTTGGTGTTACTGTCATATGTTATTCGTAATATTGATCATAGTACATAATTATACAATGGAATAAGGCTCATTATTAAAAGACTTTAAAATCATGATTTAGAAGCTAAAATTTTGAACGAAAGTAACGTGAGAGAAAAAGTTTTTATCCCGAGAAGGTTATTAACACGATCAAATATTCGATTGCCATTCAAGTTTTAGATACGACAATTTTCAATTGATAATATCTTATGCAGGTCAATCATTGTCTCGTGTGGGGTTATTTCTCAAAAGACATATGTTTAATCATTGGTGTTGGAGATTTGAGGGGATCACATCGATTTGAGGGGATCGCATGTCCGGCTAGCACATACCAGCAATTCTAACATGGGGAGAATAATCAACCTGTAGTAAATATGAAAAAAATACACAAGAATTCGATAACTCAGTTCAGCAACACAAGGCTACATCTGGGGGCGATGTCAAGCCAAAATATCACTATAATCAATATATGATGGTTATTACAACTTTGGACATGCAATCAATAAAATCTAAGCATGGCTACTCTCAATAAACAACACACTCATATACATCTCCTCTTCTCTATCAAGAACACACACCTCTGTCATGGCTAGGATTGTAGTAGTGCCCCTTATGGCATCCCTTAGGCCCTTTGCCTTCTCCTTGACACTATTTGTGGCTCTCTTTATCAATCAAACCAAATTATGATCGAAATCATATTTATATAGGTGTAGGAGAATCCATAAACCTTGTCCTACAAGAAAGAACCCGTTATGAATAAAGAAATCAAATCTGGGCTGAAAACGGCTTATCACGACTGTGCTTGTATTTGGACACGACCGTGTCAGTAAACAACTCTCAGTTGCACGACTGTGCTCACAAAGCTGCATGACCGTGCCAACCTCTTTTGGCCGATTTTGCTCATTTTTTTACTCCTTTAACATTCCTATCTTGACTCAAACTTATCCGTTGCTTAGACTCATTCTTCTCCCATGTCTGCATGTTTGTTTAGACTTAACCAACAATTGGCCAATTGTATGTTGCGTTGTCGAAGGTAACAAATCGCAATTGGTTGAAGAATTTAATACGTGATGAAGAGGGAAAATCCACAAGTGAAACAACAAATGTTGTATACAAAGAAAATTTTCGAAACGTGCAATATTATTGGATTAATATCATGATGAGTTATTTTCTTATAATTGTCTTTTTTTTTTCAAAAATTAAGTAATTTATTTATTTATCTTATCCTTATTTTATCCTTATTTAAAGATAATTACTTTCACTGGTTTTGAGTTTAACGCACAGGATGTGTTACACCGGTTGAAAAAATAAATGTTCTCAGGCACCTTGAATGTAAAAAATAAAAATAGATGAATTATCTTGTATCCAACACAAATTAGTTTAGATAACAAATCCAAACTAAGACTACCAACAATGGGGAGTTGAAATGTTAAATGAAATGGGTTTCAACTAACTGAAAGCTTGCAATGAGTTAGTTGAAATAGGGTGTTTGAAATGTTTCAACTAACTGAAAGCTTTCAATTTTTTTTTATTTTTTTTTATGATTGTGCCAAGTGTCACGTTCTTATTGGTCCGTTGAATTTTCAAAATTTTTTTTATCCCAGTTTTTTGAACTGAATTATCACCTAGTAAATTATTTTTTTAAAAAAAAATTTCACCAAAATTCATCTTTTTTTTTCCTATTATTGATACAAGTTTCATTTGATTTGGACACAAAAAAATACTCATTTCTAAATTAACCTTCTTCATTTTAGCCTTTATTTAAAAAAAAATCATTATTTTTTTCCCTATAAATTGATGCAATATTTTTTTTTACTTAAGTGTGAAATATTTTTTTAATTATAAATCCTACTGCCTACAACTTGTTTTTTTTTTCCTAAATTAAAACTAAAATTGAAATTGCCAAAAACACCAAATCTATACTATATTAAAAGCAAGAAAGTGGTCAAAATGGAAATTTGGAGCCCAAAAATGTCACTATCAAGGGGCTAAAAATGGAAATTGATTCAACACATGGTTTTAGCAAATGGTTTTGGCAAATGATTTTGGAACATGGGTGGAGAGAAAGTGGAAAAATGATCTATACTATTCACACTCTTTGAAAACTTTTAGAAATGTGCATTTTTTTTTCTTTTTCATTAATTAATCAATATAGGTGTCTAGACTAGGTTGCAATATTTGAATGTTTTCTAATTATTTCTTTAAAAAATAATTGTTTAATGGGCTTTAAAATTTATTTTTTTTAATTCAGAAAAATTGAAAAAAATACCTCATTTTTAGTCTAATAAACTCACTAAACAGTTATAATCTAAATTTATTCTTAAATTTTAGAATAAATTTATTGTTTTCCAATTATCTATACTATAGTAAAAGCAAGAAAGTGGTCAAAATGGAAATTTGGGGGGACGGAGCCATGACTCTATTTTTTTGTTTATATACATAATTTAGGGGTGATGGACTGACTATGAGGAAGAAGTTAAAGATCTCTTTTTGTTGGAAGTAAAACGTATCATTAAATGCGAAGATAATTTATTTAAAACTGATTTGGGATTTTTGGGTGATAGATTGAAAGTTATCCACAAAATCTTGCTAACGAAATTTATTGACATATTTATGAAAGCATATGTAATGGACTCAATACACTTTAATTAAAAACAATAATAAAATTATTATATTTACGATTTTGTAAGCAAATTTTTGTAATTATTTTGTGTCCTTACTATTACTCAATTTGTATAGGGGAGAGAGAAAAAGGTTGGTTAAAAAAGGGAAAAAGGTTTTAGAAAATTATAAAAGGTGATATGTGATTCTTTTTTATAAGCTTCAATTTCTTCGAGCAAGTCTTTATTTTTACTCTCGCTATTTTAAAATAAATATAAAAAAATTAGATTTTCTCTAAAAATAAATAGCAAATTTGAAAAATTACTGAACATTCATTTTAGAGGTTTAAAAAGATTTGCATGCATATTTTCGGAGAGAATAACCTACTATGTGGATTTTCTTTATTTTTTATTTAAAGATATCTTTGACCTCAATTATTTTGTAATAAATTAATTTTTAAAAAAAAAATACACCAAAATTCATAATTTTTTTTCTCTACAAATAGAGATTTTTTTCATTCGATTCGAACACATGAAAAAAACCCTATTTTTTAAATATAATTTTCCTAATTAACTTTGTACATTTTCCTTTTAAAATTTTCAATATTCTTTAAGATAAAATTAATTAAGTGTGACATTTTTTTAATTATAAATGATATTGATAGTATTAATAAGTATTTTTTTTTAATTATAAATGATATTGATAGTAATAATAATAATTACACTAATCATAAAATTAAAGAATATAAAATAAAAATAAAGAATATAAAATAAAATTATTCTATTATCTGTTTGAAAAAAATATTATTTATAAAGACCAATATTGGAAAAGGTGGGCATCATTTTTAAATTTTTTACTGAAGTGCATGTCAATATTCTAAAAAATAAAGATAGTATGAATTGGTATTTTGAAAGTGTGAGAGGAAGAAGTGGGTTGGGTTTAACGAGGGAGTGGATTGTTTGGGGAAAAAAAATTCATTTAACATAATTGTTAATTTTTTTTTAAGATTATAATTTTTCTTCCCAAAATTAAATAAGTTAAATTGAAAATGAATATAATACTTATGCTCATGATGGGTTAATGTAAATAAATATGATATTTATTTATTATTACTATTTTTCGTATACTAATAAATGATATTTATTTTTTTGTTTACAAAATTAATTATTTGGTTGTTACATTGATGAAAGACGCATTTGCAAAAAGTGGATATAATTTTTTAGTAATATATGAGAGATGAGAGACTCATTTGTAAATTTTAGGAAGATAGATGAATTTGTGATATGTGGATGGGGGTGGTGGTATGGAAGGGGGAGAGATGTGAAGTTACCAATATTTTCACATTTTTTTATTAACATCTCTCCATATATAGAGTTGCAATCATTTAAAAGAAAATTTTTATTTATTTAATTATTTAAGTCATTATTAGATTTAGCCATAATTTATTTTTCAATATAGGGATAAAGTTGTAATATTTTGAATATGTTACAAAGAAATTAAAACTTTTAATTTATGATATAAAAATTGGTGTTTACCGGGGATGAGAAAATTGGAATTTTTGGTTGTCTAAAAAAATTGGGTTCCCTTTTCCGCTTATTATTTCTAAACTAATACGTATTGGTTTAATATATATATGTATTTAATGTCTTTAAGTATTTTCGATTCAAGTGCGGATGAATATGTATGTCATTGGATGCATATAATGTTTGACATGATGTAGTAACGAAATATCATATACTCCCTCTGTCCCACACCAATTGATACTTATTTCCTTTTTGGTCCGTCCCACACAAATTGATACTTACCCAAAATGGAAAGGAATCTTCACTATTTACCCCACTCATTCTCTCTCCTATTTTACTTTTTCACTCACAACATTCTCTCTCCTAACTATTCTTCCCACTCATTCTCTCTCCTATTTTACTTTTACACTCACAACATTCTCTCTCCACTTTTTCTCTCTCTTACCTTTCCTTAATCCGCGTACCCATTTTTTGGTATCAAATGGTGTGTGACGGAGGGAGTATATAGTTTTATGTAAATGATTCGTCATTTGTTAAATGGAGTTAGTTGTAGGAAGTGTGTATGTTACATAGTACGTTAGTAACATTCAGTTATATAATCTCATCTTACAGTGTTAAAGATTTTATTTGGTTAAGGAAAATTGTTTACATAATTGTATTCTTTGTTGTTCTCCGTGTTATTTCTCTTCTATTTACGTTAAATATCTCTATCTCATATTACATTATTTAACTTTAATCGGTATTTAATTATATACTCCCTCCGTCCCACTCGAAGCGTCACTTTTTACCTAAAAGGGTGTCCCGTTTATAGTGTCACCTTTCCTAAAAAAGAAATATTTTATTAATATTCTATTATCCCATCCACTATTCCCTCCACTAATTCTCTCTCCTCTACACTCACAACACTTTTTAAATTCACTATTTCCTCCGCTAATTCTCTCTCCTATTTTTAAATTACACTCACAACATTTTTTCTTCCCACACTTTTCCTTAATTTGCGTGCCATCCCTAAAAGGGTGACACTCTTGGCGGGACGGAGGGAGTATATTGTTGTACTAATTTTTTGCTAAAAAAATTGTTTACATAATCGTATTTGCTGTTGTTTTTTTTTGTTATTTACTTTCCTATACTTACATTTCAATATCACTATTTCATACTCCCTCCGTCCCACCTCAATTGGTCAATTGAGGTGGGACACAGTTTTTAAGAAAAATTATTAAAGTGGGTAGAAATTAGAGGAGAGAGAATGTAAAAGTTAAATGTGTGGTAGGAAATAGGAGAGAGAATGTAAAAGTTAAAAATATTTAATAGGAGAGAGAATGAGTGGGAGGAATAGTAAGTTAATGATTGGTTTTTTTGTAAATATATGGAGATGATAAGGGTATAAATATATGTAAAATTTTTTATTTAAGAAATGGATCAATTGAGGTGGGACGTCCCAAAAAGGAAAGTGGATCAATTGAGGTGGGACGGAGGTAGTATTATATTTTTTAATTTTAGTTGATATTTAATTATATAAATTATTGTACTAATTTTAACTTAAGATAAATTATGCTATTTTCGTGAATCGCACCCGTGTCATGCCGGTGATAAGAAAGAAACGCAGTTCAGGAACAATGAAAAAGAGGAAATCCAAATGGGTGCTACTATTCACACTACTTGATAGTGTAAAATACATCGAAAGAATAAATATGTACTCCCTCCGTCCCGCTAATATTAGCACACTTTCCTTTTTGGGTGTCCCGCTAATATCCGCACACTCCCAAAAAGGAAACTTTATATTAATAAAATATTCACCCAACCCCACTCATTCTCTCTCCTACATTATTTTAATACTCACAACACCATTATAATTTATTACACCCTCCACTCATTCTCTCTCCACTCATTCTTTTACACTCACAACATTTTATTAAAATATCATATTCCTTAATTCCCGCGCAAACAGTATTTGTGCTAATATTAGTGGGACGGAGGGAGTACTTAATAAATGTAAAAAATAGTATCCCAAATCTAGGCCTTTACTAACTAGCTTACAGTTTTTTAAAATAAAAAACATCTTTGACCTTTTTTTCCAAGAAAAGTAATAAATATGTTTCTTTACTAGTATTATTAAAATAAAGGAGATTCATTTAGTTATTGTATTTTTTATTTCAATTATTTTTTGATTTATAATTTTATTTATAGTTAATTTAATATATTACTATGAATTTATTTTATAAATAAATATCTAAATAAAAGAGATTTAACAAGAACTAAATTTTTATTCAATCTCATTTTTTTTTAAAGAAATAAAGAGATTTAACAGGAACTAACATTAAAAATAACAATACAAAAAAATATTTCATAACTTCAGTCAATCAAATACAACAAATTCACTAGTACAATTAGAGTGTATACACAAATATTGATTATAACTGTTAATTCAATCCAAGTATAATGTAACCCATTTAGCTGCACAATTATATCTGAAATGAATCCACTGTGGCATGAAATACACCTCTGACTTTGGTTATTTTAAGTTGTTCTAAATTTTTATGACAAGTATTACATTTTAGAATTTGAAATATCTTAACTGTATCTTAATATTGATTTTTATTTACGAAATGCATTCTTCTTTAGTAATCTATTTTCATCTAAATTAATATTAACAAAAATACTATCTTAATAAACTGAAATTCTTTCATGTCCTTATTTAATACTTTTTGTTTTGGGCGAATTTAGTTGATTTTGATAAAATGAAATGTTAAATTTTTACTATTCACTTTATACCTTTTCATTTAAGCACATTTAAAAACATTATTAAAAAATAATTAATTAAAGTAGTCATGCTTTGCCGTAAGAAGTGAAGTACAAGATAATGAAAAAAATGGTAACTTTGCAAAAAAAAAAAAAACACATAGAAATAACATAATAACATTATAAAGAGTAATTTTGACAAAAAAAAAAAACAGTAATAATATTTATCTCATATAATATATATATATATATATATATATATATATATATATATATATATATATATATATATATATATATACATATATATATATATATATATATATATATATATATATATATATATATATATGAGATAAATATTATACGGAGTATTATTCGCATAAAAAAAATACATTTTGAGAATAGAAACATACCGTGTCGATATAAAATTTGCATGTGTTGTTGACATCCGATTCATTCTCATTTTCATTTTTATCACCTTGAGATAGTTTGTCATCCTCCTAAACAAATAAGAACCAAATTAGTAATAATAAATAAAATAAAATGTACTATTTTAAATATAAAAAAATAAATTATAAAAAATATTAAACTAAAAATACCTTATCACTTGACTCATTAAACCATTGATCTTCTCTCCAGTTCTCCATTTACTCAAAATTTATATTTTATTTCTAGAAATAAAAATATCATCTAGTAATATATGTGTGTTTATGTTTTAGTAATAGAAAAATTGAGTTAGTGAAAAATGAGAAATTTATAAGAGAAGTGTAGTAAAGAAAGAAAGAAAAAAGGCTAAGACTTATAAGGGAGGAATAAGGGAGGAAGCAGTGTACACGTTAATTTGGCCTACCATAAGCACCAATCAACAAACAACCCTGTTTTAATTACTAATATTTGTTATTTGTGCCTACGTACACGTTAATTTGGCCTACCATAAGCACCAATCAACAAACAACCCTTTTTTAATTACTAATATACTCCCTCCGTCCCAGCCATTTTAAGAAAAAGTAAAATGACACGGGAATTAAGGAATATTATTATAGTATTAGGAGAGAGAATGAGTGGAAGAAGTGTTGTGAGTGTGAAAAATTAAATAGGAGAGAGAATGAGTGGGATGAATAGTTAGGAGAGAGAATGTTGTGAGTGTAAAAGTAAAGAGTGAGTCTCCTGTGAGAACACACATACCCGTCTCATGGGTGAGACGGGTCGGAATGACCCATGACCCATGACCCATGACCCAGAATTTCCACTTGCAGTTATGCCACGTTGTTTCTTGTTCCCATTTGCCATGTACCGCCTCCTTTTTATTATTATGCGTTTTTTTATTACTTTCTTTTCTTTTTGCTTTTTTTTATTATTTTTTTTCTTTTCATTATTTTTTTATTTTATTTTTTTCTTTTTATCTTTTCATTATTTTTTTATTATTTTTACTATTAATTCACAAGTGTAGTACTATTACTTATAGCAATACAACTATTACTTATAGCAATACCAACTATTACTTAAACAAATGAGAAGTATTATTCAAAATGAAAACAGTTTCTAAAATTATTAGTATTAGTTAAAAAATAAAATAACACTATTACTTCACAATTGTAGTACTATTACTTATAGCAATACCAACTATTACTTAAACAAATGAGAAGTATTACTCAAAATGAAAAAAGTTCCTAAAACTATTTTTAGTTAAAAAAAAAAAAATAACACTATTACTTCACAAGTGTAGTACATTACTTATAGCAATACCAACTATTACTTAAACAAATGAGAAGTATTACTCAAAATGAAAAAAGTTCCTAAAACTATTTTTAGTTAAAAAAAAAAATAACACTATTACTTCACAAGTGTAGTACTATTACTTATAGCAATATCAACTATTACTTAAACAAATAAGAAGTATTACTCAAAATAAAAACAATTATTAAAACTATTTTTCGGAAAACACTATTACTTTACAAGTGTAGTACTATTATTTATAACAATACCAACTATTACTTTACAAATGTAGTACTATTATTTATAACAATATCAACTATTACTTTACAAGTGTAGTACTATTATTTATAACAATATCAACTATTACTTAAACACATAAGAATTATTACTCAAAATGAAAACACCTTCCTCTTCCAATCCACAAAGTGTAGTACTATTACTTATAGCAATACCAATTATTACTTAAACAAATGAGAATTATTACTCAAAATGAAAATCCACTAAACCAAAGCAACCCCTCTTTACCAAAATCTCCATTGTCAACGCCGCTAAACCCTCTTCGACATACGTTAAAACTACAGGAAACTTGCTCTGGTTAATTTCAATTTCACTCACAATTGATTTCCTTCAATTTGGTTTTATTGACCAGACATACAATTCAATCAATCACCGAGCTAGTTATAATCTTTGGTTACGTTTAGGAATGGCATCAGGACAGTGGGCGAAGAAGCCGTCGTTGGCGGAGAAGCCAATCGTCGCTTCCGAAACTTCGGGAGAGGGGATTGAAGAAGTGGTTTGTTGATTTGGTTTGGGTGTGAGGGAAATTGGATCGGTGATAGGCTTGAATTGAAGTTCGCCGGTTGTTTTTGAGATCGGAGAGGGGATTGGGGAAGGTTTGGCCGGAGAGAGAGCTTGGATTGAGGAAGAAGACGACGCAGGGTGGGCAATTGCGTATAGAGAGAGAGTGATGAGAGAGAGTGGTGCGTGGGTATTCTTGGGCGGGTAGGGCGGGTCATGGCCATGGATCCGACCCGTCTCATGGATGAGACGGGTATTGTTGTTCCTACGCAAGTTTTTGTCAAAAGTAAAATAGGAGAGAGAATGAGTGGGATAGAAAGAGTATAAAAATAATAAAAACTTTCCATTTTTAGAATTTTTAAGATCGACGGAACGCCCAAAATGAAAAGTTTTCTTAAAATCGGTGGGACGGAGGGAGTATGTTATTTGTGCCTATCCATCCTAACCAATCACAAATCCTATTTTAACTTTTCTCTAATTTCATTAAAATTGAAAAGTATGCCTAACTCCATTTATTACACTTACCATTTTCTATGTCAAGGCACAAAAACGAGTAAGAAAGTCAAAAAAGATACTTTATACCATTGACATTTATTAGGGTTAGTATGCTTAGATTAGTGTGTCAGTGTGTAAAGAAAAAAAAGGATAGTCCCAATCCAAATCCAAACTTCTCCATCACTTTTCCCCCTCAATCTTTTTAACATCATTGATTACGATTTTATCCACTTTTCTTTCCCCCTCTTATCGTTTATGGGAAAATCAATTCCATCCCCGGCCAAACTCAGACAATTCTCCCGGATTCTTTCCTCGGAGAGAATCCGACCGCCTCCCAAACAATTCAACCCCGTTCAGAAATCCCAACTCCTTTCTCCGCCTAAACCCTCTAGATCCCCTAAGGGCCTCCGAGTTGACCCACCAAATCCAATATCGAAAATGGGGGAAACCTCGTCGGAGAAGCAATCCCGGATACCGCTTGCGGAGATGGTGGCGGATTGTGCGAAGCGGTGGTTCCAAGATACCCTGAAAGAGGCTAAAGCTGGTGACACCGGTATGCAGGTCTTGGTTGGTCAGATGTATTGTAGTGGCTATGGTGTACCTAGAGATGAGCAGAAGGTGTTTGATAATTTGCCTCTTACGCGTTGGCTTACTATTGTACTCGTGTTTTTTTTTTTTTTTTAAAGAATTTGGGTAATTGTTGTTGAACAATTACCCGTGTTTCTTGAGTAATTTCAAATGAATTATTCGGTTTTCAAAATTATTGAGTTTGCAGTTCATGATACTTCACTTGCTATTTAGTTTATTTTGGAAAGTCCTAGTGAGAGTCTTTTGATGGGACAGAATGTATATTCTTTATAAGTTCTTGGTCTTTTGATTCATGGTTGTATACGCTTATATTGGTTTGTTTAAAGATGGGAATTCGTTCAGGTTTTTGTTGTTTGTCAATTTTAGGGACGGGCTTGGATTAATCGAGCTTCAAGGGTTCGTAATTCAGTATGGAAAGTTAGTGATAAACAGCCAGGTTTGTCTTTTGTACCCCCACGGCATTGTGTTAATAGTACTGGCATATATTGATAGTTGTTCTTGTTTGGTCAATAGGTTATAATGCCAGTGACTCGGATTCAGATGATTCTAAGGCTGATCTGAATCAAGATTAGATGCTCTTTGACCAAATTAGTGATGCCACAGTGAGTAGAATCTTCATCAACTTTTGCATTCATGAAATAGTTGGTTTCATTTGATAGGTGGTTCCGTTTTAGTTATGAAAATTTCATAGCAGAGTGCATACTGGACTACACTTATTGGAGGATTTCCACCTGTCGCTTCTGATATTTGCTTTATTGCATATCCAGGAAAATTCTTACTCTTGTTCTTGTAAACCGTTATGATAATATTTTTGTCCCTCAATGCAATATGCACCTAGCAGCAGGTCGCTCTTATGAATGATGAGTCAACCATAGTTCTAGCCTACAGGTGTTCCATCTCAGCTCTTCTCAGAATCGAACTTTTGTGTAGGACCTTATCCTGTCTAACTCAGCTCAAGTTTCCACAGTCTGTCCATGTGAATGTGAATTCAGGTCAATGAAGTTTTTGGCAATTTGCATCAATTTTACGAGGTTGGGAATTGCATTGGATTGCTCGTTGCACAATGAAATGTCAGAAAGTACCTTTCACTGATCAAACATTGCATTTTTCTGTTAAAATAATGTTGGTAAATTATTATATAATTAAAGGAGAAAACTTGTGGTGGGTTACCCAAGTATTTGTCATGAATCATGATAGACTTCCATCCCCAATAGGCTCATGCTCATGAAATGTTTTCAGCTCTACTTGTTTAGCATCTACTCATATTTTAAGTTACAAAGATAAAATTATGAGGATCATTGTGGAGCCAATCCTTGAAATGCTTATGGTGATGTAGCTCATTTGCATATCTTACCCGTGATAAGAAAGAAGGGGATTTGGTTCTTCAAAGAAGGGCACTCTCCTTGACTCTAGATCTTAAACATCATCTTTCTTTTTCTATTGTTCTTTTCTTCTTCTGGGGTCTTTCGAGTGGGAAACTAATCTCTGCAATCTTCTGCCAGTGTCTCTTTGCTCTAATTTTAGGTTACTGATCATTTCTTATAAGGCCAATCGACATTTTAACCCTTTGTACTATGCTCTAGATTCGATTTTAACCCACCTTGTTTTTTTTAAGCAATTTTAACCTCTGTACTCTAAATACACATATGTTTTTGCCCGATACACTAACTCCGTCCAAAAATGTTACAAAACTTGCGAAATCTAACAAAATTTAACAAAACAATTGTCTTGTTTTTTTTTTTACAAATATGGTTTCCAATTCACCCATCATACACCGTTAAAATCTCCCTCCTCCCACTAACCTACTATATATCATTAATTCTGTTTCAAAATGAGCACTTATCATTCATGCTCATGACCACTTACAAAAGTACATGCTCGTGAAAAAAATGGATACTCATTTTTAAGGTGAAGATGATATAAAATCCCTTATCATTCCGGATAAAATGGAGCACATGTTTGCCTGTTCCTAATTATAGTAGAAATTACTTCAAACAATATGGCCATGTACTAGTACACAGCTACACATCTAGAAAACTAAATAACAAAATCTGGATATTTCTCGGATCCAAATTATAGCGTGCTACCAAAGTCATCAAGAATTTCACGTTGCTTGGTCCGTCCGCACAAGTCATTTTTAAGAAAAATAATGTCTTATTCTTGAAAATGGGTGGAACTTGAGATTTTGACAAGAAGTGGGTTAGTGGGAGGAGGGGAATTTTAATGTTGTATGATTGGGGAATTTAGGGGGTAACCATTTTTGTAAGAAAACCATTAGATTTTGTTAAGTTTCGTAACATTTTTGGAGTGAGTTAGTGTCGGACAAAAATATGTGTATTTGGAGTACAGAGGGTTAAATTGCCGATTGGCCTTCTTATAACTGTGTTCCCTTTAATGAAAAAGCCAATTTTATGCTGTTGATGGCTTGATGCTTCATCTTCATTTGTCGTCAAAAGCTTTAAGAGTATTATGAATATACTTATACCCTCTGAAATCAACTTAAATATCAGTCATTCTCATGAAATGAATACGCTTCTACCACAACTATAGTGCTTACTTATTGCTGGACTGTGGATGAGAAGAAGTGCACCTGCTTTAAAGGGACGTGCAACTAGTATAATGCAGATGTGGAAGTCTGAATACTGCATTGCAGATGTGAACTAGGTGAAGTTGTATATTGAGCTTTAGCAGATTTCTAGGACTAATACATAATTTGTAATATATATATATATATATATATATATATATAGAGAGAGAGAGAGAGAGAGAGAGAGAGAGAGAGAGGGAAGAAAAAAGAAGTAAAGAAAGAATTAGGAAAGCAAATTTTGATATGAGAATGGTCTGGTTTCGTAGAGCTATTGATATTTGGCCTTAAATACATTTAACCCCCCAACGTATATAATTCCCACTTTGCACCCTCGAGCGAATTGTCCAAAGGTGGCACCTTAATTAACTATGAATCTCACTTTACCCCCTAGCACCAAATGACGTTAGAAATTTAACGAGAAATGATCATGTGAGGGCTATTTTGATCATTTCGTTTGAAAATAAAAGGGCATGAATGTCAATTTGTTGTTTTGTGGCAATCAACTTCTCACAAAACTCCACCACCACCTAAAGTCAATCAGCAGCAGCAGCAGCAGCAGCACCACCATCTCTTCCAAAATCCGGCCACCACCACCATCACTTCCAAAATCCGTCTGCCACCAATACCACCACCCAAATCCGGCCACCACAACCAGCATTTCTCCCAAAATCAAAGATTCAAAATCATCAAAAAATCAAAATCTTTCTCCCCAAACACTAACACAAAGATCAAAATCATTTATCCCAAAATCAAAGATCAAAAAAAGAAGAAGAAAACAGAAAACAAAAACTCAACATAAAATGGAGATGCTTGATGGTACTCTTCCTGCAGATATGGAAACAAGGAGGGTCTTGCATGGTCACGATATCGAAGATCTGGGAAGAAGAACAGAAGAGGGAAAGTGGAAATGAGGGTTTACAGACCTAGAGCCCACATGTTGCCGTCAAATGGTAGAAGTGTACTGATTTCTTTTTTTCTGTGTTCATCTCCACTTCTTTCCAGATCTTCGATTGAGGAGGGAGCAGGTGGAAGGCGGGTGGAGAGAGTAGGGAGAAAGGGAAGTGGGGAACTACAGAAAAATGGTGAGAGGGGGTTACGGGAAAAGGCTGGTGGGAATGGGAGGGGGGCGTTTCTGACATTGGGCTTTCCTTTTCCTTTTTTTGGCTAATATATTAATTAATTTAATAAATACTACTATATGACTTTGATATTAACAATGCTTATATATTTAATGAGAAAAATAAATTAAACAATTATTAAAAGTTAAAATGAGAATGACCAAAATAGCTCTCACATGACATGCACATGATCATTTCTCTTTAAATTTCTAACATCATTTGGTGCTAGGGTGTAAAGCGGGTATCATTGTTAATTAAGGTGCCACCTTGGGACAAAATTCGCGCGAGGGTGCAAAGTGGGAATGAGTATATACTTTGGGGGGGAGGGGGGTTAAATGTATTTTAGCCTTGATATTTTGATTGAACCTGTCCATATTGAGCTTCAGGATTTTTTAGGAATAGTACATAATTGGGTAGATATTGTTATTTCGATGAAGCACAAGTGATGAAGTATATCTTCGAAGTTGTACATGTACTGAGGCTGTTAATATTTTCTATTAGAAATGTTTGTTATGGGGTTAAAGTTCAATGACATAAAGATTTTGATCTTAGCAAGAGAATCAGGAATTTTTTAACCCATTTTCCGGAGTGACTTCACTAGAAACCTGAATTACCAAGCCTTGCTTGTTGGGTTCCGATAGCGAAAGGATCTTTCTTATGGTTGGATTGATCTGAGAGTGTCTAATAACTGCATCATAGGAATCTCTGTAGAGAAGTTCTGGTTCATGCTTTTTGCAAATAAAGTATCTATTTGTAAAATGAATGTTAATCATCGTTCATACTTGAACTGATTTATTTATTTTGTCTATCAAAAGTTTCCACGAAAACATCTGGTTTCTGCTCCTTACATTCCAAATGAAAACATACAGTAATGACTAATGAAATAGGTTAGTAGCTTTAGTTCAGGACTCTGTTTAATGCAGATAAAAATATATATATATACTCCCTCCATTACAAAAAATAATCTCTCTTTCCTTATTGGTTTTGGTACCATTTCTAGAAAAGAAATAATTTTAGTGTAATTTTTAGGAGAAGTAAAAAATAATCTCTCTTTCCTTATTGGTTTTGGTACCATTTCTAGAAAAGAAATAATTTTCTAGAAAAGAAATAATTTTAGTGTAATTTCTAGAAAAGAAATAAATTTAGTGTAATTTTTGGTACCATTTCTAGAAAAGAAATAATTTTAGTGTAATTTTTAGAAAAGAAATAATTTTAGTGTAATTTTAGTGTAATTTTTAGGAGAAGTAAAAACTCGAGAAAGCTGTTTGAGTTTCAGAAGAATGTATCTTTCATTTCTAATAATGTTGTTTGTATTCTGCAGTGCCATCGCAAGTCAAAGTCGACATCAGCTAGAGATCTCTTTCTCGCTTTTCACTCTTGTATTCACAAAAATGTTGCCAAATTTTTGTGTAAATCATTTGTATCTTCTAACGGTTCCTATTTTTGATTTTTCTCTGGCTTGATTAACAACTACTCTTCCATGGGTTCATATAATCCTAATTTCATTTCCAAAATGTTTTGCTACAAGAAAAGTTAGGCTTTAAGGTTTTTTTTTTCTCAAAATATTCTATTTAAAAAAAATATATTCCAAAATAACAACCCTTCCAAACTATTAAATTATTGATCAAAATGACCCAATTTTTGAAACTCGATACACGGTGTAGCGATTTTATAGTTTTTTTTTCATTTAAACTCGCTAAATCATTTAGCGAGTTTACATTTTAATATTAAAAAAAAAAAAAATCTAGATTTGAACTCGCTCGTGTTCTAAGTTTCTTGTGAGATGACCACAACCACGTATAAAAATTATGTTTTAATAAAGAAAACTAAAAAGGAAATATTATTTTTTTCGTCTCAAATAAATACTTAAAAAAATGTACTAGTAAAAAAATTATTTCCTTCGTATCAAAAATAAATATTACTTTCGACTCAAAATGAATAACTAAAAAATAATACTACATTTTTTGTCCAAAATAATACTACATTTTTTGTCCAAAAAAATTGAACATTACTTCCTTCATCCCAAAAACTAATTCTTTTTTAAAATGTTCATTGAGACGAAAAGGAAGCAATATTTTATTTTTTTAATAGAAAGTAGTAGTATTAATTTTGGGACGAAAGTAATATTCACTTTTGAAATGAAAGATTTTTTTTTGAAGAAGTAGAGTTTCTTTCTATGTAAAAAAAAAATGAACATTTCTTCCTTCGCCTCAATAAACATTTTAAAAAATACTACTACTTTATTCGTCTCAAAAATTAATGTTCATTTTTGAGACGTGGACACTAACATTATAAGCATTAACTTTTAGAAAAGAATACTAATTCGTTTAAAAAAATATTACTTCCTTCGTCCCAATGAATATTTTAGAAAATAATACTATTTCATTTGTCTAAAAAATTAATGTCATCTTAATTTCATATTTGGGGACGAATACACTAACATTACAAACATTAATTTTGTAATAGGCAAATTTTTATAGGCGAATGAATGAAGTAATATTGTTTTATAAAATATTCATTGAGATGAAGGAAGTAATATTCATTTTTTTGGACCAAAATTGTAGTAGTATTTTTTGGTTATTCATTTTGAGTAGAAAGAAATATTCATTTTTGATATGAAGGAAATAATTTTTTTACAGTAGTATATTTTTTAAAGTATTTATTTGAGACGAAAAAAATAATATTTCCTTTTAATTTCTTTATTAAAACATAATTTTTATATTGTTATTTTTTAATTCTAAAGTTAAAGATTTTGAGAATGAATTAGTAACGTGGTTGTTGAGTCAGAAGAAAAGAAACGTAGAAATTAGCAAGTTCAAATTTAGTTTTTTTTTTAATATTAAAATTTAAACTCGTTAAATCATTTAGCGAGTTTAAACGAAAAAAAAATAAAATATAAATTTGCTACATCGTGTAGCGAGTTTAAAAAAATGGGTTATTTTGATCAATAGTTTGGAAGGGTTGTTATTTTGGGATATAATTTTTTTAAAATGAAATATTTTGAGAAAAAATCGGCTTTAAGTTAATCTTATTGCGTAAAAGGTTTTAAATTAATACCCTCTCTTAAAAAATTCACTTGTTGGACTATTTTTATTCGAAAAACTTTTTGATATGGTAAAAAAAAAAAGTGTAAATTTTATCATGGGATTGGGATGAATAAAGGAAGAAAGAAGAATTCAAGCTTTAAGTAGACGGGCTGTAATAAAAAAGTTGGGTGTTCATTTGAGGCGGATTACCAGGCAATATGGGCTAGGACCGCACCGGCCCATTATCCTTCCACTGTCAAGAGCGGGAAGTTGTCGCTGCTCTGTGAAACCAGCCTAGCGCATTGCCCTCCACTCTAGGGACCAAGAAGCCCAAACCTTCGCCTGAACCACATGGCCCAACTCTCAACTTGGAACGGGCGAACCAGTAATTGCTAATCACCAACCCCACCTGACAAGGGTCCTCACAGTCCAACCCAACTTAATGCTCTCACTTGAGTTACAAGCCCGCGCTACCAGGCTCAGCGGTTTCTACCCTTCTAAACCGAGTTTATATTCTGTACGTAAGTTTATAACATATTCGATGTGGGAATAGTTTTCTTGTAGAATGAAATAGTCCTCTGAGCAACATATCAAAACATAAACCTCTGCTCTCTCTCCTCTCTCTCTCTCTCCTCTCTCCTCTCTCTCTCTCTCTCTCTCTCTCTCTCATATAGTCACACACTGAAACAAGACAAACAGAAACATCATTTTCATGAATGAATGAAAATCACTGAGATGGATCTAGAAGAATATAAAGTTCCCTTCTTGAAGTCGTGCGCAGCTGGTTATGCTCCGAATTAAACTTCTGGATTTTCATAATATTTTCTTCTGGCAAGCAGATTGCGAGACCTACGATGTGGATGCGCATCAGAATAAGGTTATAGTTACTGGAAATGTGACCAACGAAGAAGCCATCAGGGCTCGTCAGAAAATGGGAAAGCAAGCCAGTACGTAACTTGGGGGTCGAGACAAACTGCAATATGTAACTAATATCTGTATCATTTCAGGGTATGCGACATACTTATAAGGAACAACTTGAATGTTTGTAGATCCCATTCTCATCTCTCTAATCTAAACAAGTATTCATGCTCACGATACTCAACTTTAAGTTGCACCCACGGTGCTTATGGTACTCAAAACTCTACCTAGCATTTGAGTTGGGGCCTCTCGCTCATTCATGGCACTGCAAATCAACTAGCTAGCAGCCTTATAATACTCAACTCCAACTCCTACCCCTCCACTCTAAATAGCATTGCTTTTGGTACCTGAGTCCGAGTCCCAATTCTAACATCCCTAATTATTTATAATCAGGCATGAATAAGTAAGTTTGTTTTTCCCGGTGTTCATGGTACCCATCTCTGACTAGCAATGATAATTGTGCTCATGACACCCAACTCACATCACACTAGTACTCAAAGACGCCCCGTGCCGTGCTCAAGTACTCTAATAGAGTACTCGTGCTCATGGTCTTCGGCTCACTGTATGCTACGGGTATTGGCACCGCTCCTGCTCTCTGCACCAAACGGCCCATAAATATAATCATACACGTTCCCTGTTAGTGGGGGACAACAATATATGTTAGAATTAGAAAACTCTTGGGTTGTTTATTCACAAACTCTTAATATATATACAAGAGAGAGTCCTATTATAATAAGGAGAAGGAGTTTCCTTATTCTAATCACAATACAAATATTTAGTTGCCTAATCTAAATACATGAGGATATTGACAAGAAATAATATAGAGAAAGTCAAACAAATAACTTTAGGAAACTTTAGGAGAAGATTCCTTAATATCCTTGATACGCCCCCGCAAGATGAACGATCCTTGGAGAAGACCAATATTGAAAATGAGTTGATCGAAGCGTAGACGAGATAGTGGTTTTGTTAGAACATCAGCAAGTTGGTCATTACCAGAAATGTGCTGCACACGGAGAGAGCCAGACTGAACCTGTTCACGGACAAAATGAAACGAGAGAGCCACATGTTTCATCCGAGAGTGAAAAACCGGGTTTGCGGAATAAGTTGTGGCACCAAGGTTGTCACAGTATATAATTGGCGGAGAAGTAAGAGAAATACCGAGCTCAATAAGCAGATTTCGAACCCAAGTAATCTCAGCAGCGGTGTTAGCAATGGCACGAAACTCGGCCTCAGTGGTGGAGCGGGCAAGAGCATGTTGCTTGTGGGAGGACCAAGTAACCGGGTTACGGCCGAGGTAAACAAAGAAACCAGAGGTGGATACAAAGTCATCTTTGTCACCAGCCCAATCTGCATCACAAAAGGCATGAAGAGAGGGGGGAGACGTAGAGTAAATCTGGAGACCCAAGTGCATAGTGCCATGAAGGTAGCGGAGGAGCCGCTTGAGAGCAACCCAGTGAGATGATTGGGGATTCTGCATGAATTGTGCAAGATTGTTCACGGAGAAGGCAATGTCAGGGCGAGTGAAGGATAAGTATTGAAAGCCACCAACAATAGCACGATAGGAGGTGGGTTCAACAGCGGGAGTAGTAGTGGATCACACAAGGGGTGGTGATGTGACCATAGGGGTGGGGAACGGTTTACAGTCAATCATGTTGTGACGGGTGAGAAGATCATGGATGTATTTTGTTTGGGAGAGGAGGATACCATTTTTGTTGGGGACAACCTCAACGCCCATAAAATATGATAGAGGATCGAGATCCTTGAGAGAGAAACTATTGGACAAGCTAGTGATGAATGACTGAAGGAGCGAGGGTGACGGCCCGGTGACAATGATGTCATCAACATAAACCAAAATAAAGATAGGGGTTGGTGTTTTGTTGAGTATAAATAGGGAGGGATCGGCTAAGGAGGGGTGAAAGCCATATGTGGTGAGGTAGGTTTTGAGTTCTTGGAACCAAGCACGAGGAGCTTGCTTGAGACCATAGATGGCTTTGGCGAGATGGCATACATGAGAGGGGTTAGTGGAGTCCTCAAAGCCGGGGGGTTGTGTCATAAACACAGATTCGGAGAGTGAACCTTTTAGAAAGGCGTTGTTGACATCAAGCTGGCGAAGAGGCCAGTGGTTGGTTGTGGCAAGTGAGAGAAGGAGCCTGATCAGTAGCGGGTTTGACAACAGATCAAGGTTTCGGTGTAATCAACACCGGGTTGTTGGTGAAAGCCCTTGGCTACAAGCCGAGCCTTGTATTTCTGAATTGTGTTGTCAAGGTTGTACTTGATGCGAAAGACCAATTTGCACCTAACAATGTTGTGGGCTGTGGCAGGGGGAACTAAATTCCAGGTTTTATTTCGAGTGAGAGCCTGAAATTCCTCAATCATGGTGTTACGCCAGTGTGGGATAGAGAGAGCTTGTTTGGTGGTGGTGGGAAGGTTTGTGGGTGAGGGGAGTAGGGATAGGTTGGCATATTTGGGGTTGGGTTTGGTGATACCATGGGACAGCCGGGTGGTGATGGTGCGGGTAGGAAGGGGGCGGAGCTGCTGGGTATGGAGGGCAATCGCGCGGGGGAGGGGGGCGATCGCGCGAAGTTCTGGAAGGGAGGGGCGATCGCACGAATCTAGGGGGCGACCGCGCGGGTTTTCTGGTTCGGCGTGGGTTGTTTCGGGCTGGCTAGAGGGAGATGGATGGTTAGGGGAGGAAGGGTTTGAGAGGGGGTGGGTAGGGGGAGGGGTGGGGAGATTGGGTGGTGGTTGAATGGAGGGTGTAGTGTTTAGGACATGGAGAAATAGAGTGTGTCAATCGGAGGGAGGGGGAGCAGAAGCAATGGGGGGAATGGAGGTGAGGGAGGTGTAGGGAAATGTGTTTTCAACAAAACGGACATGGCGGGAGGTGTAGACTCGATGGGAGGTGGGGTCAAGGCAGTAATACGCACTTTGCGTGGGTGAGTAACCAACAAAGATACATGAAATGGATTTAGGGGCTAGCTTGTGGGGGGGGGGTATAAGGGCGAAGCCAAGGATAACAGAGACAACCAAAGCTTCGTAATTTGGTGTAGTTTTGAGGGAAATGGAATAGGCGAAGGTAGGGGGAATCATTATTGAGGGTGGGGGTAGGCATTCTGTTTATGAGATAGGTGGCAGTGGTGAGAGCATAGGGCCAAAAGGTGAGGGGGTAGGTTGGCATGGGAGAGCAGGGTGAGTCTCGTTTCAACAATGTGACGGTGACGACGTTCGGCATACCCATTATGTTCAGGAGTGTGAGGTGGAGTGGTGAGATGAGTGATACCGTTTTGAGCAAGAGTTGGTGTGAGTTTGAGGTATTCACCCCCGTTATCGGAGTAGACTTGGATGATAGAACGTTGGAAGTATTTTTCGACTAGTGTTTTGAAACGAAGGAATGTGTTGTAGGTGTCAGATTTGTGTTTTAGGGGGTAGAACCAAATGTATTTGGTGAAGTGGTCGACAAAGATGACATAGTATTTAAATTTTTCAAGGGAATAAACTGGAGAAGTCCATACATCAGAAAATATAAGATCTAGAGGAGCATGTGAAATTAGAGAAGAGGATGCAAATGGTAGTTTGTGGCTTTTGTTAATGAAACAAGAATTACACGGAGATAAACTAGAGGAAATAGATAAATGGAATTTGCTACGTAGTAGACTAAGAATAGGGAGAGCGGGATGGCCTAATCTATGATGTCACAATTGCGAAGAGATGACGCTGGAATGAGCTTGAATGGGTGGAGGGTGCCAAATGTAGACGCCATCCTCAAGGTCTCCGTGGATAAGGATTTGGCTCGTATCTTTGTCTTTAATGAGAAAAGACGAGTGTGAGAATTCAATAATGGCATTATTATCACGACAAAATTGAGATACAGAGAGAATGTTACGAGTGATAAGAGGAACATGTAAGACATGATTGAAAAGAAGAGGGGGAGAAGATGTGGAGAGAGAAAATGAGCCTATGTTAGACATAGAAAGAGAGGAACCATCTCCGATAATGACGTCGTCACTGCCATTGTAAGTGTGTGTAAGGCTAGGTTGGAAAGGTCATTAGTGATGTGGTTGGTGGCACCGCTATCAATAAGCCAGGAGGGAGGGGGAGAGGGAGTATGGTGGGCGACCGAGTGGGCTTGGGGTTTTTGGTGGTTGGGGTTTGGGTTTCGGTATTGGCGAGGTTGAGAGGAGCAATTTACGGTGGAGTGGTCACGTTTGAATTGACGACATTGGGAGAGGATATGACCAATGGTACTACAATATTGACACTTGACCTTGTAGGGAAAGGGTGAGGGTCTATGGGAGGAAGGAGAAGGATTGGAGGTATGATAGGAGTTATGGGTGGGTGATGGGCGGACTTGGGCGGTAAAGGCGGTGGTGGGGAGGGTATTGGTGGAGGAGAGGGAGCCGGCCATAGAGATGGAGGGGAGGGACTGTCGGATTTTTGAAGGAGTTTAGGCTATGAATCTTTGAAGCTCTGATACCATGTGAGAATTAGAAAACCCTGTTGGAATATAAATTGCACAACAAGCAGATTAATCAAATAATCACATAGGGGCAATCATGCATTTAACAGTTTAATTGTAGCGATTGCAGTGAGTCAACACATAGTAACACAAGCATCTAAAATCAATCTTTACAGAGTAAGAAATCAGAGAGATTTAGAAAAACTTATCGGGTAGATCGAGTCGCCTTAGGAAGACTGTCCTAAGAGAAAATATTGCCCCCAATTGGTGCAACTCAGGTACAGGCAAATTCCTCCGAGGATAAAACGATCTCGGATTACGTACCAAGAAAACCTTGCACACAGGTAAGTAATCACCGGCGGTCCTATCTCAGTCGCCTTGAATCTCACGAACTAATCTCTATGAACGGGGAGTGATTTTAACAAATGAAATAAAACAAGAGAAAGGTTTTCTCTCTTTTAATATCTCATCTCTCGTAAAAATTTGGAGGAAAGAACATTATATATATACATATGGTAATTAGGGTTTTAGGGCTTAGAAGAGACCTAAAAACGACTTAATTAGGCCCAGGAAAATCACAGCCCCGACGTGAGCGCGGCCGCCCTTGAGGGTGGCGCGACCGCGCAACGTCACAGCAACTTCTGGGGAGTTTTCGGCCAGCCAGCGCGGCCGCCCTAGGCATGAGCGCGGCCGCCCTCCCTCGCATTGCTTCGACGTAATTTTCCCCTTGCCCAATTCAGTTCAAGCCCCAATGACGCTCACTATCATAGGCTATGAACTTCATACCACATATATACCAAAATTCCAACAATCCCCCACAAGTTCATAGAAATATGACGTGTACAGATTGTCCATTGTAATGCTTTCAGTAATGGTACCTTCCGGCTTGAACCACTACCTATGTTATCCAACGCAAACCTCCACAGGACCAGATGAACGGGTGTCTTGAATCTGATGCCTTTGGATGTAGAGGCCTTTGCTGGTAACAAACACGACAAAAGCTATGATAGGCCCTCTATCGAACACTTGACGCTTATAAGCCATACGTCCCGATCCTCTATCATGAGTGCTTTCAAGGAATAACCCAAATTCCTCTAGTTGCGGCCAACAACAACACTCACTTAGTGGGCATCTCAAAAGATGTCGCTAACATCTTGTCTAAAAGACTTTAATCCCATTCAAAGTTTCAAACTTTTACTTTATTTGCAGTAATGAGCACCATCCAGATTATTCAG
The DNA here is from genome assembly GCA_022495995.1 of Adenophora triphylla var. japonica. Taxonomy (NCBI): domain Eukaryota; kingdom Viridiplantae; phylum Streptophyta; class Magnoliopsida; order Asterales; family Campanulaceae; genus Adenophora; species Adenophora triphylla. The sequence continues at coordinate 162,091 of JAFEMH010003459.1, read as the reverse complement.
GGGATAGACTCAGACATGTAACATGTCAATCTATTTAAAGTGCTCCGATTCACCCCACAGCTTGTTATTACCACATTGAATCTTCTTTGTGGGATCTCCACTCAGATAGATTGGGTTGCTACTGCGTATGAATCAGTCGGGGTTCAGACCCATCCCCAATCTAGATATTATAAACAAGAACTAATTCAAGTTCTTTAGTTTTATAAGGTTAGTTGTGTTATCCTTGGTACCACCATAACTAACAACTATCACCTACAATCCCTTATAGATTTCAATCTAACTTGGATGTGCCAAGTGATTTCTTATTATTCATACACTTATAATTTTGACAATTTTGTCAAAACTATTAGAAGTAGATTTAGTTGATCATGGCTAAATACAGACTTTAAGTCAATTAGACCATTCAACTATATCCTACTAGCAAGTACTAATAATAAGAAGATCAACTCAATGAAACGAGTTTCATTCCAATAGATTTGTTCAACATATCTTCACACGACGGGCCCATCGCTCAAGATAACTAGAAGCAAATATATTCATTAATGATCATTACAACCATTAACCAATTTTAGCTTATATTGAGATTAATCAATATATAGCACAAGGAAAAACAATTTCCTTCAAGTATTTTGAAATACTTAAACAAGAGCTCCCCCAAGAACTCTACTTGGTCGATTAATGTATCTTTATAATTTAATACAATTAGAGGCGCTTCTCTAAGACAATTAAATCTCCAAGATACATCAAATCCCAAGATATCTGAGAATATCATCATTTAGATTAAATCACATTCTAATAGAAAGTTAATTAAGGAAACATATAACCTTTTAACGATTCTAATTTTCTCAAGTAATATGTAATTATCTTGTGAAAATTTACCACTTCAAATGATCAGTTTGAAGCCAAGAATCTCATTAATGGTTCTCATCCTTAATTCCAAACTCACTACTCAAGAATGACGGATAGGCATTAATTTATCTCAATTAACTTTCAACCAAATGAATGCAAACAAGTTTACGCCATAGACAATACACTTATCAACATTATTTTGCAATAGACCAAGTTCACCAAAATTCATACATACAAAGCTAACAAGGAAATATTTCATGCGAATTATTTCACCACATGTAAAAAGGTTTAACAAGACAGCAAATTACAACATGCCACTTATTAATTACAAAATTCATTGACTTTGACTGATCCGTATAAAATTATTTATTCTCTATATATAATAGAAGAAAAATAACATCCATTAGATGGATTTTCAAAACATATACTCAGTCAAATATTTTACACAAGAAAATTGCAATTAATAGTGACTCAAGAAAGTAGACGTTATCTATTTCTTATATTTGCTGGTACCCTTTCACAACCAACTAGTCTTAAACATTATCATGGTTAAAATCTTAACTAGATATAAACCTTCTCATTTAATCCATTCGTAGGTAATTAGAAGTGAGTCAACTAATTTGCATTTGCTCATATAGAGACCATACAAATTATCTAACTCTCGAAGCATCCTTAAATTTCAAACAAGCACTTGATAGTCATTAAAAGCAATTTTTAATTACTTTTCACTATCCTTAGCAATTTTAAATTTAATACTTCCTCTAAATTCATCTAACTTGCAAAGTTAGAACTTCATGGATTTACCCCCACATTTGACATCTTTGCATGATAACATAAAGATCAAATGTAAGAGTGAGACCGGTATCAACTCTAATTATATGAGAGAAACATCTTCTTAGAACATAGCATAGGAGAAAATTCACATGTTAGCCAATGTACCAAGGATTTTAGAATTAAAATCTTTCAAGTACATTGCTACCACCCATCCTAAAGGGTTTCACTAATAGTAGTATTTCTTACAATTTTAGCTTTTATCCTTTTATGTGAAATACGTACTCGCGAGAAGTACCCCCACATTGAAAAAGATAGTCAAGCTAAAACATCATCTTTTCAAAGGTTGAGTTACTACCACTCAAATACTTAAGATATATCCTTTCCGGAATAAGGCAAGCCAAATTCAAAGATTCTCTTAAAGTATTACTTTGGTAATTTCAAACTTTAAAAACAAACTACTACTGTAACCCTTTAAGTAGCAATTTTCTCATGCACCATCTCATAATAATTTTGAGTAATTGAAAAAATCTTACTATGAACTGATTCAAAGGCTTTTGAACAGATTCACATCAAAGTTAGACTTACATCCGCTTCATGAGATTATAACCAATATAAGTTTCTTACTAGTTTTAACTGAGCTTTGTAACAAAACTTTGCTTAGCACTTTAATTTACAATTAAATAGCTATAGAGAGGTCTAAGCTTGCAACCAATAAAGTGACAGTATATTTTACATGTCAAGTATCGTACTATTAATAGTCACACAAATTAGCTAACAATGAGCAAGATGATTCAATTTCATAAGAGAACACGTTCTCTTAACTAAATTACAATTCACCTATTCATAGAAATTTGAGACTTTCAATTAATAGCATCATACATCAATTTAAATTACTTATCCGTGATGGAAACATAATTTAAATCATATAAGGATCATAACCCAATTTAAATTAACTAAACATGATGAGACACAATTTAAATTATCTAGGTCATTACAACCAAATTTAAATTAATCATTCATGATAGATACATAATTTAAAACTTCATGGTTAACCTTCCGTTCACAAACGATTTAGTTATCAAATCGAGATAATTAAACTTTATTCTCAGATAAATATCACATTCAACTACTAAGTTAATCACAGGCATCAGACAAGTACCGCAAGACAGCAAAATACAACTTCACAAGAAAAGCAACATTTGTTTTTCTTTACCTAACCACTCAAAATATTCTACAATTGAATATGAGTCATTTCAGAGATTTTATGACACTTAGAAATATAGTGATGCACTTACTACATTCCACGAATGAGCATTAAAAACACTTTTAGATTCACACATTCGTTTATGAGTCCTGCAACAACACTTGATATTTCTCATTGTCATTAATCTTCAATTTCAAGTTGTAAATATATGAAAGTGTTTGACTTCAAAGAGGTGCACTCTTACTCATATATTTACAAACTACTTAAGCGACTCATAAGCAATTATAAATTTTGAGACTAGTAAAGTAAACTACGGTTTTCCGTTCCGTCTCATGTATTTTACTTTGTCACTTTACTTATCAAGGTAATTAACATTAGGTTGAATAAAGCTTTTCAGACAATTTTTCAATTGTCACCAAGTTGGTCATACGCAAGAAAAGCTACAAGAACGTAATTGTACAACTCTAATTATCAATGCTACAAAGGTGTCATACCTTTGAATATTCCAATTTAATGAAATAATTTCAAACAATATGACTGTACCGAATTTTCTCCAAAATTCTCTTGAAGTATTTATTAGAGTACAACAAGAATGATCAAGGCTTCTCTCATCCGCTTATTCAGTTATTGATTTTCTCAAGTAAATGAAATCATAACACGAGATTAGATAAATAGTACTTTTCATAATAACATCGTTAATATAGTACTAATTTTCTAACTCATCAATTAGTGCGGTTAAATAATACTTTCCAAAAGATTTGAGTGTATCCGAAATCTCATTCAACAAGGTTGAAACCAACGATTTTTCCGAACATTCAAATAACTTTTAGATCAATCAACAAATATACAAATGGTAGTAGATCAATTTTATGCTCATGATCTAAATAACTCAAAACTTGATCTCAATCAGCATGATGATCCATGAGATATTTTGTTCATATACAAAAATTAGTAGGATTCAGATTTCATGAACCTTTACAACTAATTTTTACTCCAACAGCACAAAATTAACAATCTAGAGTACCAATTATAATATTTTATTTGATTAGCCCAATTATTTACTTGCGCTAATTTTCACCGTTTCATATTACCTAGAATCATCAATTACAAGCATAAGAGATTTGACCCCATATAATAATCATTACAATTTAACATATTCTTCAAATATATTAAATTACTTGTACACATAATTAATCTTTCAGGTTCAATGATTATACGGACAAATCTGGATCATATCGAATCAACTACAATCAACAAATAACATGATTAATATTTTCTCTTAGACTGTTGGAATATAAATTGCACAACAAGCAGATTAATCAAATAATCACATAGGGGCAATCATGCATTTAACAGTTTAATTGTAGCGATTGCAGTGAGTCAACACATAGTAACACAAGCATCTAAAATCAATCTTTACAGAGTAAGAAATCAGAGAGATTTAGAAAAACTTATCGGGTAGATCGAGTCGCCTTAGGAAGACTGTCCTAAGAGAAAATATTGCCCCCAATTGGTGCAACTCAGGTACAGGCAAATTCCTCCGAGGATAAAACGATCTCGGATTACGTACCAAGAAAACCTTGCACACAGGTAAGTAATCACCGGCGGTCCTATCTCAGTCGCCTTGAATCTCACGAACTAATCTCTATGAACGGGGAGTGATTTAACAAATGAAATAAAACAAGAGAAAGGTTTTCTCTCTTTTAATATCTCATCTCTGTAAAAAACGGCTGGAGGAAAGAACATTATATATATACATATGGTAATTAGGGTTTTAGGGCTTAGAAGAGACCTAAAAACGACTTAATTAGGCCCAGGAAAATCACAGCCCCGACGTGAGCGCGGCCGCCCTTGAGGGTGGCGCGACCGCGCAACGTCACAGCAACTTCTGGGGAGTTTTCGGCCAGCCAGCGCGGCCGCCCTAGGCATGAGCGCGGCCGCCCTCCCTCGCATTGCTTCGACGTGATTTTCCCCTTGCCCAATTCAGTTCAAGCCCCAATGACGCTCACTGTCATAGGCTATGAACTTCATACCACATATATACCAAAATTCCAACAAACCCTTGGGTTGTTTATTCACAAACTCTTAATATATATACAAGAGAGAGTCCTATTATAATAAGGAGAAGGAGTTTCCTTATTCTAATCACAATACAAATATTTAGTTGCCTAATCTAAATATATGAAGATATTGACAAGGAATAATATAGAGAAAGTCAAACAAATAACTTTAGAAAATTTTAGGAGGAAATTCCTTAATATCCTTTATACAATATGTTTAATTCAATACTCCACATAGCCAAATCAAGTTCAACTGTTGATACATAAAAAAGGGTGAAGTATGGGTGATGTGACACATTCTGAGCGCTTTGCTGGAGCGTTGCAGCGGCTAGCTCCAGCATTTGTGAAGCATTCGTGAAGCATTTGAAAAGCCACTATTTCTGGGCACCAATATCATTCGTGAAGCATTTAAAAAGCCAAGTGTGATACCCTCATCCAATATCGAAAAAATGTGGGTTTTGATTGTGATATATATCCTCCCACTCCACTATTTTTGGACACCAATATCATTCGTGAAGCATTTGAAAAGCCAAGTGTGACCAAGTTGTTTTTGTTCAGTTTTCGCAGTCGGGTTATTACATAATATGTTACCCATTACTCACATTAGCTGATCAGTGGTCATGGTACTTTTGGCAGTTACTCTTGAGACAGATGAAAAATAGTGTGTTTTTGAAGGAAATTATGAATTATTTTTTAAAGGGTAATTTTGTCAAATTAGTTAATTGTTTATGTGTTTGTGTTCTACTCCATGAGAACAAGAAATCAAATACTCCCTCCGTCCCATAATAGCTTACTCATTTACTGTTGACAACAGAAAATAAGAAATAATGTTATTAAAGTAGGAGTTGTGAATGGGTAGGAGAAAGAATGAGTGGAGAGAATAGTAAATTTGAAAAGTGTTGTGAGTATGACAAGTGTGTCCCATGAATAAAGAAGTATTAAAAAGTTTTATTTTTAGGAAAGTGGGACTTTAAAGTGGGATGTCCAAAATAGCAAAATGGATAAGGTAATATGGGACGGAGGGAGTATTTATTTGTCCAAAATGATTATTGGATGAATAAGATATGAATGCTCAAAGTAAGTGGGTTAGAAAGGGAAAACTTGAGTTATCCCACATTCCTAAGGAAATGAAGTTATCTCACATTGGTTCAGATATAAATGCTCAAAGTAAAAGGAAAGTGGTGTTATCACACATTGAAAAGGAATTGAACTTGGTGCTAGTATAAATACTTGAGCACTAGAGTAGTGTTCAAGATTATGGAGAATAGAGGCTCTCTCTCGCGCGCAGGGGTGCAAATCAAGTTCCATTTTGGCTTGTAAGGTGCGTACTCGTGCATGTGCGCATCCTGCGGACACGATTGTAGCACCGAAATTGCCTATGCAGACATGCCCACTTTTTGCTAATATTTTTGATTTTGTAAATCAAAATAAAGCCAAAGCATTGACTGATATGCTCGGCCTAGCACTGCAGGTGACGCCCGAGCAAGGCCAAGTCAGAAGTTTCTGGACGAGCAGTTCCTGAACATTGATGTCTGTTTCATTTCCAAAGTGCAACAACCGAATAAGTAAGTATCAAAACTGAAACCGAAAATTAAATGGGTTTATTTTTTCGGATTAATGGGTTTTAATTTCGGAATAATGGGAGTTTATTGCCGGAATAAATCCTAAATCTTCAGTTTTATTTTTGGTTCCTAAAAGGCTATATAATGGAGTTTTGACAACAGTTGTTGAGAACCAAAAAGAACAACACGACCGAGACAAAACACCTACTGCAAATACAATTCTCCTCCATTTCATTTGTTGCATATTATTTTTCGTTTCTTTGACCTCCTTGCATCCGTAGTAACAAGAGGTGATTCTGTCCAAGCACTATTCAGCTCATCGGGATACTTAGGTGCAAAGTTCTCCCGGTCCGCACGTTTTATCCTGGTAGACAAGCGTCCCAACAAAACTTAGGCACACTCGGTGAGGGAACGAATATGTTTTAAGGAGACAGTGATTAACATTGGGCTCATGCAACAACAACGACTATCCTTTTTGTATTTTCAATTTATTAAATTTCTGTATTTTACATTATTTCTGTAGTTTTCCTCCGCAATATTTGTAACAGAGACTAACTAGATTGTGCATCATTCTTGTTTGAGCATTATGTTCCCTTCTGCTAATTTAAACATGGTATTACCCTCTATGCACAGAAAAAAAATGTGGAAATCAAAACCCACATTTTGCCTTTAATTTTACCATTTGTTTGTTTTTGTTTTGTTTTATTTTATTTGTAAGAAAAAAATGTTTAGTTATAACTTATAAGTGCTACAAATGATTTTATATCATAAAATGGAAGAACGGGGGAGAGAGAGAGAGAGAGAGAGAGAGAGAGAGAGAGAGAGAGAGAGAGAGAGAGAGAGAATCGAAGATGGAAAAGAGGAGTGAATTTGAATTTCAGTATTTACAATTAAGATGTGAACCGAACATTACAACAACTGTATAGTTTACAATATACTCCTTTCATACTATTGCAAAAGACACAAAATAGATTTTGCACAAAAATTAAGAAAATTGTAAAGTAAAATAAGTATTGCGAGTATAAAAAGTGAAGTAAGAGAAAAAAAGTAGGATATAAAATAGTAAGTGAATAGATGATATGAATATGACAAACAAGTTTCATATTTAACAAGTATTAAAATTATTTCTTTTTAAACCGATGTCTTTTATAATGAGACTAGATATGCCCGTGTCCAAGGCCACGTTTTTTTTTTTTATTTTTAATTTAAAAAAAAAAATTTAAAGAGCAAAATGGGAAAGAGACAAAATAGTGAGGACAAAATGGGAATTTTGCCGAGCGAAACTGTTCATAAAACTGTTCCTTTTGGATGAGGTGGACACCCTTAATTTATACTATAGATACCAAAATAAAGCGTTAGTGCCGTTTGTGCCTTTTTGTAATGAAATGAGGGGAGTAGTTTACAATGACCTAACCATATTCTTCTGTTATGCTAACCACTAATCAAATCGGTGAAGAATTTTTCCTTAATCAGCATCTATCTAACGTCTTTTTCAATATAACCAAATACAATTTCTTACATTTTGAAATGTCACTCTCGTACTCCCCTCATTCCGAAAGGATCTTTCCATTATTTTTTTTCATTACAAATGTATTTTTATCAATAAATTTAGATTAATTTTATTATTCTAATAAAAATTTAAAATTTGTTATAAATATTACATTATGATCATGCCAAAATGTCGAATCAGCCCAAATCCAAACGATCGGTTTGCTCCAACGATTGTTTAGCCTGAAAATAATACAAAACACGTAAACTAAGTCAGGACTTTACCGGCGAAGGCCCTCCGACGTGAGAGTAAGTTCACGGTTTGTAGTGAGAGAAACTAAATTGACAGAGTTTCGAAATATCAAAAGTAACATACCAGAATATGAAAATTATGTCTTGTATTTATAATGATGGATTGACAGAATTCATGTTGAACTAGGACTGTAAAGAGATAAGGTATAATCCTAGGAGGATTATATCTGTTTGAGAGTCCTTATTTGATTTGAATTGATATAGATGGGTACAATTCTGATAAGATTGTAACTGCTAAATTCTTATTTGACTAGGATTGTTAAATCTGCTTGCCGGAAAGCCGAGGAGAGTAAATTCCTTATCTCGTCAGGGGAAGATAGGCCGAGATGCATAAATTTGTCTCCTCGTAATATAAAGATCTGTCGACATGAAGATATGCCGAAATGAATGATTTTGTCTCCTCGTCATACGAAGATATGACGAGGTGCGAACTTTTCTCTCCACGTCATTCATGACCTCTCGGTACATGATGAGCCGGGGAGGGAATGAGTAATATGGGGAGCCCGTTGACAACGTCAAGGCCGAGGAAGGCACCTCGTCTTCTATGGAGGTGATCTCGGCATACGAGGGAGGTCTCCTCGGCCCTTATAGTTGGGGCATTTATATCTGCTTGTTGTGTAAACTTTGGTCGGCCTTGTTGATGCTGAGATGGATGTACGAGAAGCCTATATCGTAATTTGAGATGGATTATGTTTATGGCCCAATCCACTTGGGCCTCACCCGGATAAGCCCATGTTCGTATCTCGGTTTATACTATTCAGTGGCCCCCGACTTTCTAGCTCGGCTTAGGACGAGGAGAAAGTCATCTCGTCCTCGGCTATGAGAATATGAACAGGTTGTCATGTGTCAGTGTCGCTTCGAATGTGTCGTTTCATTATCGACGGGGTTGATGGTGCCATGATGGGCGCGTCCCACGAAGCTCTGACGTGCCTTGGAAACCGGCACACGCATTAAATGTTGGGGGCGCCATACCCGATTACCCGTTTTGCTTTCGGGTTTAACCCGATTTGTTGAGTATAAAAAATAAATTCTTTTTTCAATTTAACCTTTCAGCATCTTGACTATTGAGAGCGAAATCAAGAGTTTTGAAAACCCACCGTCGTGTTCTTGCACTTTTGATACCCAGTCACCGGTGACGTTTGATTCTCCGGCGTAGCTGATTTCACTGCTTGATTCCGACCAATCTTCAGAAAACAGGTATACATTTCTTCCCTTTACTGATTTTCGTACTTGATTTTGCATTTTCTAGGGTTTGGTAAGATTTTGGATTTCAAAAACTGCCATTGTTGAGCTGTTTGAAGCTTTTTTCTGGAAATTTTGTGCATTTGATTCTTGAATCTTCTTGCCCCTTCATTCCCCTTTAAAAATGGCTCGTTCTTGGGACCATTCCCCTCGATTCCTTTATGGGTACCACAAGGGCAATCTGAGGGTTTACAGAAGAGAAAGAGGACCATGGCTTTTGGTGAACTTGACATAAATAGGAGAAATGTTGAGGAAGTATGGGTGTACGAGAATGTACATTCAGTACCCTGATCAGACGATGATAGATCGAGTTGATTCATTGTCCCCTAGCATTGTGTTGTTCGAAAATAGGGCCGAGATGATTGAGCATATCAATTTGTTCTACCCGTCCTCGGATCTCCTAGCTCGTACTCGATTGAGTGGTAAGGCTCCCTCCTCGGCCTTCTTATAAACGACGAGGAGGGGCATTCCTCTTCCCCATCTAGGCATAAGCCTTTGGACGCTTTAACTGATTCTTGTACCTCGGCTTCTTGCAGATATGATGGGAAGAGGGAGTGAAGCCTCCACGTCTACCAAAATTGTTGACGCCTTCGCTGAGGGCGAGCAAGTTGAAGGCAAAGGAGGCCGAGGTAGGGGGCCGAGGCCGAGCTAGACCCGCCAAGGGCGAGGATCCCATGCTGGAGGTGTTATATACGAGATACAGGGTGGACAGGAACGAGTTACGGCTAACTTATATTGGACGTCCCACCTTTGAAAATGATGAAGAGGAGAAGAGCTTTTATTACCATGTCCACTTCTACTTCAAACAGTTTCAGCAGGGACTTCGTCTCCCTTTGGACCCCCTTCATCAATGAGTTTTTAGGTGACATGAAAGCTGTCCCGGCTATGCTGGGAGCCAACGGGACTAGGGTCCTCGTCAGTTTTATAGTCTTGTGACGTAGCTTAGGTTACGAGCCTACCCAAGCCGCCTTCCGTCACTTCTTCCCTATCGGATATGTTAAGAGTACTCGGCTCCTCGTCATACGGAGTGACTCCAAGAAGCCGAAGATTATTCTCCCTATGTCTAGCAAGGTAGGAGGCTGGGAGAATCACGTAATTAGGGTAGAGAGCCGACAAGGCTGGGAGTTCCCCTCTACTCCTGACATGCCATCTGTGTCTAGGGAAGTATTGAAAGCTGGGTGGTCCAAAGACTTGATCAAGTGTCTCCTCGAATTTTCTGAAGTCGGGCTCCTTGACTGGGCTGCCTTGGAGGCTGACGAGCGTTACTATGTCCAGGCTGGATTGATGCTGGGACCGAAGGACGGCATGGTACCCCTCATCACCGTTAAGAGGGGAAGACGGTTTAACGACTGGAGGACTCATCCCGGTCTCGTATTTCATGATGAATGTGAACGCTGCAAACTAAACCCGAAGGATCAATGCCTTAGGGAAACAAATGTCGTAGGATGTAATTATTCTTTCCTTGCCTTTGATACTTGATGTTTGTTTTGTTCATTTCGTAATGTAACCCCCTCGTCCTCATTTCTGCAGATCTAACCCCGGAGCAGGAAGCAGAGATGGCCATGGAAGATGTCAGTGCCAAGGATTTGATTAAGATGAGGAGGCGACTGGCCAAGACCTCGGCTCTAACTGATAGGAAGGACGAGGCCACTCGCCGCCAACTCCTCCTGAACACCAAGGGGGATCAACCCCTGCCTGTCAAGCTTCGAGGGGAGTTTGTGGATGCCGAGGAGGAGGCATCCGAAGGCCGAGAAAAAATAATCAACTGTCGAGGGGCATAGCCCCCATATTGATGTTGCTGAGCTGGAGTCCGACATCCCGTCTGCTGAGGGGACTGGTCTCGTCCAACGGCGCTCGGGTCAAAAGAGGCCCCAAAGTATTACTGCCGAGGAGCCCCAAGAAAAATGGGCTGCTATTGACTCTTCAAATCCTCAAGCTCCTCCAGCCCTCACCTTCCAAACCATCAAGAGCTATGATGATGCCGAGGAGCTTGACCGGCAATTCGTGGCCAATGTTCAACCCCTGAGGGACATCCCTTTACTTGCCAGGGTGGGCGCTCAAGTGAGGCTAGGCCGGGCTCCCGTGCAGAGGGTATTGGATGAGGCGGCTTATGAGAAGCTTGTTCATGAGAAACCGAGCAAGGAGAACATGTTAGGCCGTAAGGGGCTGTTGATCTCTGAGGTAACTATATCGTATTTTTGACCTCGTAACTTTTGTACTTAGCATAATTTATGACGTTGATTTATCTTGCATCTTGCCACCGTGATGGCCTACGAGAACGTTCTGGCCAAGACTGCTGATAAGCAGATGTTTGACCTTAAGGCCGCCCAGAAGAAGGGTGAGACGGAGAAGGTAGCATTGGCTGAGCTGCTGAAGGTCCGAGAGACCGAGCTTGAGGAGGTTAAGGCCAAGGTTGAGGCCGAGGTGCGAAGAGCCGAGGATGCCGGTTTAAAAGCCGAGGAAGCCCTCAGGCTAAAGAGCGCTGAGTTGGCCGAGCTGGAGAAGCTCAAGGCCGAGGACTTAGAGAGAGCCGAGGTGGCTGAGACCAAGTGCCGAGATCTGGAAGCCACCCTTCCTTCTAAGGAAGAGGAAGCAGTTGCTCGGTTCAAGGCTAGCCAGGCCTTTAAGGATGCGGTGAATGATAAGACGGCCACGATGTTCGAGGATGGCTACCTACATCTAACTCGTCGGCTTATGGCAGACTCTTCCCTCGGTATTGATCTAAATGCCGTTGCTCGGCTTATTTGCTAAGATTAGTATGACGAGGAAGCTTGGGCTCTTCACCACCTTGTGCCTTTTTCTGAGTATAATTTGGGCATTATGGCCAGGGAGGATGCTCGAGCTGGTAGAGAAGCTTGGGTCCCCCAGTCCGTTGATCCTGACAATCTTAATGCTCTAATCCAGAGGATTGAGAACGAGGACGAGGTGGAGATAGGGATGGAGGCCGAGGCTCAAACCAATGTTCAAACCGAGCACATCACCCAACCAACTACTGATGCCGAGATAGATGACTTCTTGGATAAGCCATTCGACGACGAGCAAACTTAGGATTTAGGATTTCCTTTTTTGCTTTTGTTGTAATAGTGTTAGGACTTTTGTAATTCTCTTTGAATATTAATGATGTCCTTCTTGCCCAATTCACGTTGTGTTGATATTATGAATTGTTTGGATGCTTATTTGTGGGCTCTGCACAAGTACAAGACTGTTTTTGGGGGGAAGTCATCAGGCCGAGGTGAAATTCCTCGGTCTTGACTGTGTACCTCAAGTCATTAGGCCGAGGAAGCCTCCTCGGTCTTGACTGTTGGGGTATTTTCTTCTTTTTTCATCTCCTTGTGCCGAGGAAGGTGACTCGTGCACAGGTTTTAGACGTGTGATGCCTGTAGTCGTTGTGACAAGGTGTTTTCTTGTCTTGACGTAAGGCAAGTCAATAGGCCGAAGAGAGGTCCTTGGTCTTGATTGTTAGAGCCTATAATCATTGAGTCGAGGTGGTCCCTCGTCAAGACGTAAGGTGAACCAGTAGGCCGATGAAGGATCCTCGGTCTTGGCTGTTAGAGCCTGTAGTCATTGAGTCGAGGTGGGCCCTCGTCAAGACGTAAGGTGAACCAGTAGGCCGAAGAAGGATCCTCGGTCTTGGCTGTTAGAGCCTGTTAGTCATTGAGTCGAGGTGGGACCTCGTCAAGACATAAGGTGAACCATTAGGCCGAGGAAGGATCCTTGGTCTTGGCTGTTAGAGCCTGTTAGTCATTGAGTCGAGGTGGGACCTCGTCAAGACGGAAGGCGAGCCATTAGGCCGAGGAAGGGTCCTCGGTCTTGGATGTTAGAATTTTTAATGTTGGTCATGTAATTGTTTTGACCTTGATATTTTTGTAGGCCGAGGACAGGGTCCTCGTTGTTCCGTATGTGTTGAAGAGTCATGGATAGGATCCTCATCTTCCCATGTGTTAATAGTGGCAGTTGCTTTGCATGTTTGAAGAAGTAAATTTTCATAAACTGAATTTGATTACATCGAACTGCAATCCTACCATACTGAAAAGGTAAAAGACTAATAGCTGAAAACTTATCTATTACAAAAATGAACTAACATTAATGATAGTACTTTCGAAGGTTGTCGAAATGCCATGGATGCTTGAGCTCTTTCCCCTCCTTAGTCTTCAATCTGTAGGTCCCTTCTCGAATGACTTGAGTTATAATATAGGAACCTTCCCAATTTGGGGAGAGTTTGTTTTGTTCTGCCTTCCGACCAGTTGCTTCAATTTTTCTAAGTACCCAATCACCTACTTGGAATACTCTTCTGATGACCCTCTTGTCATGGTATGCCTTGGTCCTTTGCTTGTAATTTACCATCCTCATCTGTGCGGCTAGTCGCTTCTCATCTATCAGGTATACGTCTAGGAGCCTATTAACCTTGTTGACTTGCTCGTCATAGTGGGAATTTCTCACAGTAGGGATGGCCATTTCAGCTAGTGCCATAGCCTCAGAATCGAAGGTTAGTGAGAATGGGGTTTTCCCGGTTGGCCCCCGGGTGGTTGTACGAACAGCCCATAAGGCCAGGGGAAGTTCTTCCAACCATCTGCCCTCGCGTTCTTCAAGGTTCTTAGTAAGGGCTGTTAGGACCAATTTGTTAGCAGCCTCCGCTTGTCAGTTGCCTTGAGGTCTACTCACGGATGACTTTGCATGAAGAACTCTTACTCTTGCCAACTCCGTTGTAAATGCCGTAGAGAGATGAAGTCCGTGATCCGATACAATTGTGTGTGGGAGCCCAAATCGACACCAGATGTGGTCGTGGACAAAGTTGATTGCGTTTTCTTCCGTTATCTTGGCCAATGATTTTGCTTCTATCCACTTGGAAAAGTAATCAACAACTACTATCACATACTTTCAATTGCCTCGGGCAGGAGGGAAGGGTCCGATGATATCGATCCCCCACTTATCAAATGGCCATGTAGGTATTACAAGTGTCTGCTCAACTGCCGATAGTCTAGGAATGTCGGAGAATCTTTGGCATTTATCACATTTTCTAACATAGGCGTGCGCGTCCTCCCTCAGGTTTGGCCAATAATAACCTAGCGAGATGATCTTTTCAGCTAAGGTTCTGGCCCCCGGGTGTCCGCCGCAAACGCCTTCATGTACTTCAGCCAAGAATTTCTCAATTTCCTTAGGGTAGACACATCTCAGCAGGGGCTTAGTGAAAGATCTTCGGTAGAGGACTCCGTTCATCACAACGAACCTTGGCGACCTCTTCTTGATGAGTTTAGTTTGTGCTTCATCTTCTGGGAGTTGGCCCTTCTCGATATAGTCTATGTAGTCATCGATCCAGCATCTCTCCTCTCCATCTAGGAGCATGATTTGTAGTCTTTCATACGCGGGTTCTTCAGCAAAAATTACGTATGGATTGGAGTTAGACTCAGACACATCCATAGTCGCTAGTTTGGATAGAACGTCTGCGATTTGGTTATCCTCCCTGCCTATTTGCTTGATCTCAAAAAATTCATCTTCTTCGTCATGTCTAGGACGGGGTCTCTATACTTGGTAAGGGTGGGATTTTGGTTGTTATACTCTCCCTTCACTTGTTTGACAACAAGTTGGGAGTCATAGAATGCCGCCACCTTAGTTGCTCCGTAGAAGGAGGCTAACTTGATACCAAATATTAGAGCTTCATATTCAGCTTGGTTGTTGGAGGCAGGAAACTTGAATCGGATGATGTCTTGCATGGTGTATTCTCCTTCCGGACTTGCTAGTACAACTCCAACTCCGCTTCTCTTCTTTGTAGCCGATCCATCCGTGTATAAGACCCAACAGTTGGACGGGAGTTCGATGGGAGACTCTTCTTCTTCTGAAGTGTTTTGCTTACGGGAAGTGGGGACGTGTTTACCCATGAAGGCAGTCTCAACCATGAAGTCAAACAAGGGCTGTGCCAGGAGGGTCTTCCTTGGTTGGTAAGTGATATCAAACTCTGTAAGAGTGATAGACCAATTCAGGAGACGTTCGGAGCCATCCAACTTGTGCAGGATCTTCTTCAATGGTTCATTGGTGTATACAGTGATGGGATGCACAGAAAAGTAGGCACGTAGTTTCCTTGAGGTAATAACTAGTGCGTACGCTATCTTTTCTACGTTGAAATATCTGCTCTCCACATCTAACAATGCCTTAGAGACATAGTAGACTGGCTTCTGTGTTCCTTCATCATTTCGAACAAGAACAGCTGCGACTGCATGATCTGTGGCAACTAAGAAGACATATAACATCTCACCGGTAATCGGACTGCTAAGCAAGGGAGGGGAACCCAAGTACTCCTTCAACCGGAGGAATGCTTCAGGAGCATTCGGGAGTCCAGGATAAACTCTTGGCACCCTTCAATACCTTGAAAAATGGCAATGATTTTTCGGCGGATTTGACGATGAATCTTCCAAGTGCCGCTATTCTTCCATTTAATCTTTGAACCTCTTTGATGTTGGTAGGTTCCTTCATGTCAATTAAGGCTTTGATCTTCTCGGGGTTCGCCTATATTCCCCTTTGTGATACCATGAAGCCTAGGAACTTTCCGGCTGTCACCCCAAACACACATTTGCTTGGGTTTAGCTTCATGTTATTGGCTCGGAGATTGTTTATTGTTTCTTCCAAGTCAGGGGCGTGACTGCCCTCCTTGGTCTTTATGACCATATCATCAATGTAGGCCTCCATGTTTCGGTCTATTTGTGCACCAAATACCTTATTTACCATACATTGATATGTCGCACCCGCATTTTTAAGCCCAAAGGGCATCATGACATAGTGATAATTTCCCCCAGGTGTTTGGAAGGCCGTCTTCTCGATGTCCTCTTCCGCCATTTTGATCTGATGATAACCTGAATAAACATCTAGGAAACTAAGTGTTTGGTGTCCAGCAATGGAGTCAACCAACATGTCAATTCTGGGGAGAGGATAACTATCTTTAGGGCAGGCTTTGTTAAGATCAGTGAAATCTATGCACATTCGCCACTTCCCATTTTGCTTCTTCACCATTACCACATTGGCCAACCAAACGGGGTACTTTACTTCTCGAATAATTCCGGCGCTAAGTAACTTTTGCACCTCTTCCTTGATAGCTTCCTCCTTGTCCCTTGCAAAATTTCTCCTTGTCTGTGAGATGGTTTTTGCCAATGGGTCAACTTCCAAGCGGTGGAGGGCTACTTCTTCATTGATCCCCCTCATATCTTCGAATCTTCAAGCGAAGACGTCGAGACTGTTTTTCAAGAGGGAAATGATTTCTTCCTTCTCTTCTGGGGATAGCTGGCCCCCGAGTTTAATTTTTTGTTCAGGGTAGTCGGGATTGATGAATACTTCTTCCAGTTTGTCCACTGGCTCCATTTCAGGACCGTCTCGAAATTCCAGGGACTCGATGATAATTTCTCTAATCCTCCTACCCTCATTGTGATTCACGTTGAGGCCTTCTTCTTCCATTAGTTCATCAACGTCGGGCAGATCGGCTATCCTCAAGTCAGGGTTGGCTCCCGAGTTCTGGCCATTGACGAGAACAGGATCTGCCTCAGAGACGGACGGAACTATGCCCTGGTCAACTCCAATTTCTAGGACCATAGGCTCTTTATCTAGTACCTCACAGATATAGCTCATCCTAGAGCTAGTATGGGTAGTTTTCAAAGATTTGGAGACCTTGATATTGTCTTCAGGTGTGTCTATCTCCATGCTTTTGGATGCTTTCCTGCTTTTGACGACATGCTCCAAGAAGTCATTGGCGGTTGCCCTCACGCATCCAATTCCAGCACGAGTTGGGAACTTAACTCGTTGGTGAGGAAGGGAGGCAACCAACCCAAGTTTTGCTTGACTTGGAATGCCTAGGATAGCATGGTAATCACTTGTTAGATCCATGACTACGAAAGTGACAGTAGCCTTGGATCGGAAGGGATGTTCGCCGACTTCTAGTTCCAATTCAACAGTTCCCTTGGCACCAACTTTATGGTTGGTGAAACCTTCCAGCCTTCCATGATAAGGCTCCAGCATGGTGTCTTTTAAGCCCATCTGTTGGAAGGCAGAGTAGTACAGAATATCACGGGAGGCCTCCGTGTCAACAAGAAGTCTCTCAGATTCAACATTATCAATTCGCCCCTTTATCACCAAGGGTTATTCACGGGCAGCATGGCTTCTTGCCAATTCGTTGGGAGAAAAACTAATGACCTCTTTCGCCTTATGAACCCAAGTAGGAACGTGGTATACCTTGCTTAGTTCATGGATCTGGTCCCTTAGCTTTCTTGTGGAGACTGTCTCTTCTCGGATCACATGCAGTTTGGCCCTAGGAGGCCTCTGTTCCCCATCCTCGCTCTTGTCGTCATCTTCAATTTCCTCTTCCTTCTGCTTCTGCTTGCCATCTTTCTTCATGACATAGCAGTCGAGTTTTCCCTCGTCGACCCACCTTTGGATCATGCACTTGAGGGCGATGCACCTTTCAGTGTTGTGACCATGGTCCTTGTGGAAATCACAGAATTTAGAAGTGTCGCGAGGGAACTTTGGTTTGTCGCTCAGCGGACGAGGTGGTGGAAGGTTTACTAGCTGCATGATCTCAGTGATGGGTTTGGTAAGAGGGGTAAAAATTTCAGGTTTTTCAGAAGCCCTTGTTCTATTCTTCCCCTTCGATTCATTACCATTCCCATTGCCATTGGAAGCGTGGCGAGTGCCAGCCGCTTCTAGTTTCGTCTTGTCGGATCCCCTTTTCTTGCTCTTATTTTCCGCCATGGCAATGGCATAAGCCACGTTGTATATGTCCGCCTTAGACTTAGGCTCTCTGGCGGAGAGTTCATATATGAGGGGTCCGGATCTTAATCCGGAGTTGAAACAAACAATTACCTCTCTATCAGTGAGGCTTTCTTCCACTTGTTTCGCCATGGTAAGGAATCGGTTATAATAACTGAGTGTGGTTTCATTCTTCCCTTGCTCGATATTGGAAAGGTCGGTCAACCTCTTCTTCCTCCTTCCAGCAGTGGCAAAGTGGTCCAAGAACATTCTCCTCATGCCTCTCCAGCTATCGATGCAACCTTTTTTCAGCTCACGGAACCAGGTCAAGGCTGTTCCGGAGAAGGTGCTCGCGAAATCTTTACAGAGCATGTCATCTGCTTTAGTGAGGAGGTTCATGGTTGATTCAAAACTTTGCATGTGGTCCTTCGCGTCAGTGGTCCCGTTATATTTTTCAAAGTTCGGGACCTTAAAGTGAGGATTAGGTGGTGTATCAGTTATCCTCTGGGAGAAGGGACGAGTGGACCAGTTGTCATCATCTCCGTCAGTCTTCTTTCCCATCTCCATGTCATCGAGCCTTTGTTTCAAGAGTTGCCATTGTCTAGCTTCCACTCCCCTTTCAGTGCTAGAGTGAGTACTGCGTTGGGAGCTACGGTGGGACTTATCTCTAGGGTGACCATTCACCCTGTTGTGCTCCTCGTCATTTCAAAGATTTTCTCCTCGTCTAGAGGGTGCTTTGTCTTGTCTTGGTTCTACCTCAAAGCCACCAAGTACCATTCTGTATGGTTGGGGGGTCCTCGGGCTTGCAAACTCATGAGGACGGGGAGAGTCATGCCGAGGTCTAGGAGAATCATGCCGAGGTCTTAGAGAATCATGACGAGGTCGAGGAGAGTCACGACGATGAGGTGCCATGCCGAGACGAGGAGGGGATAAACGTTTGGACAGACTGAGCCTCGTTCGTAGGTCTCTCGAGTCTACCTACTGTTCCTTAGAATTCAATTGGCTCCTTAGGTCTACCACATTGTCGTTTTCCTGATTGTGAGGCCGAGGATGAGGAGCATCTCGGAGGGCCTTCTTGGGTGGTACAGCAGGATCACAGGGAGGATCTCGTCGCTCACCCGTTTCCATTCCATGAGAGTTACCTCCTGCGTTCGAAGGCATGATGAACTCGGCCATGGAGTTTTCTGGGTCCAATTGCAACAAGGCAGCCTGAGTCTCGTACATACGTTGCAACGTCTCCATTTGTCTATACAACAAGGTACGTCGGTCGACGGGCTGGGTGCTCTCAGCTCGTCCGACGTCGGCGTTCCTCGTCATTTTCTTCCTCGTTCGTTTCCCTCGAGGATGAGTGGTACGAGGAAGGCTTGCACCTGCCCCCTCGACAGCTGGCTGTCCCATGGAACGGAGAGTCATGGCGAGGGGAGGTGGTCCTTCGGGCTGAGGTGGAGGAGGAAGCACCTCGGTGTTATGTTGGACCTCGTCAATATGAGTCTGCTCCTAGTTGTTAACACTAGTAAATCGTCCGTCTTCCATTGCAACGTAACGATTGTAAACAACAAATTACCAAACGGACGATTTTCCAACAGATCAAGATTTTCGGCCAAAATTTGGAACAGATTTCGACCGCTAACACAAGATTTCAATTGCGATTTTAATGACACCAAAATTTCCGGCAAAAAACGTTTGTTTCAGACAAAAATTTGCAGATTCCGGCGAAATTTAAAACAGAGCAACACAAAAACAAGATTTCCGGCTGAACCTTCAGAGATATCCGGCAGAAAATATGGCTTCAGGCGAGCTTTTTCCAGGCCAAACAAAGGGTGTTTGAATCGATTCCCGGCAATGGAACCAAACTGATGATGCCAAAATGTCGAATCAGCCCAAATCCAAGCGATTGGTTTGCTCCGGTGATTGCTTAGCCTGAAAAAAAGACAAAACACGTAAACTAAGCTGGGGCTTTACCGGCGAAGGCCCTCCGACGTGAGAGTAAGTTCACGGTTTGTAGTGAGAGAAACTAAATTGACATAGTTTCGGAATATCAAAAGTAACGTACCAGAATATGGAAATTATGGCTTGTATTTATAATGATGGATTGACAGAATCCATGTTGAACTAGGACTGTAAATAGATAAGGTATAATCCTAGGAGGATTATATCTGTTTGAGAGTCCTTATTTGATTTGAATTGATATAGATGGGTACAATTCTGATAGATTGTAACTGCTAAATTCTTATTTGACTAGGATTGTTAAGTCTGCTTGCCGGAAAGCCGAGGAGAGTAAATTCCTTATCTCGTCAGGGGAAGGTAGGCCGAGATGCATAAATTTGTCTCCTCATAATATAAAGATCTGTCGACATGAAGATATGGCGAGATGAATGATTTTGTCTCCTTATCATATGAAGATATGACGAGGTGCGAACTTTTCTCTCCTCGTCATTCATGACCTCACGGTACATGATGAGCCGGGGAGGAAATGAGTAATATGGGGAGCCCGTTGACAACGTCAAGGCCGAGGAAGGTATCTCGTCCTCTATGGAGGTGATCTCGGCATACGAGGGAGGTCTCCTCGGCCCTTATAGTTGGGGCATTTATATGTGCTTGCTGTGTAAACTTTGGTCGGCCTTGTTGATGCCGAGATGGATGTACGAGAAGCCCATGTCGTAATTTGAGTTGGATTATGTTTATGACCCAATCCACTTGGGCCTGACCCGGACAAACCCATGTTCGTATCTCGATTTATACTGTTCACATTATAAATTCAAAATTTGTTATTAATATTACATTATAAATACTGTAGATATTATTTTTTAGATGTTTATAAGAATAATTAAATTAGTCTAAAACTATTACTCAAAATATTGCATTAAGAAAAAGAAATAAAAAAATCATTTCGGAATAGATAATATAATAAGGATTTTTTTCTCAAATAATTCGTTTTTAAAAATATATTTCCCAAAGTAACTAACTGTTCAAACTATTTCCCTAAATGACCACTTTTTTTTAACTCGCTACACCGTGTAGCGAGTTTGTCTGTGACCGGTCAAACTCGCTACACGGTGTAGCGATTTCCAAGTAATTAGGTTTTATTGGTTTGTAATTAATCACGACAATTAATTTTTGAGAACTCGGTCACAGTCAAACTCGCTACACCGTGTAGCGAGCTTCCCTTTTTTTAGTAGATAAGGTTTTCTCAGATTCATTTATTCTCCTATCACTCATTCATTCATTCTCATATCCCTCCTCGCAGCCCTCAATCTTCTCAATTCAAATTCAATTAAACACAAAAAATGGATCCATCTCACCTCCGTTATTTGAACTGCCATCCCAATTCCTCTGGTCAATCCTCCACACCTCAATCTTCTCAATCTTCTCAATCCTCCTCTTCATCGCGTGTTATACCTGGTCCCGCCGGTGCCGTACAGTCCGCCATGCGTCAGAAAATCCTCGACCGTCAGATCTTATCTTTTCAAGAAACTCCGATCGCAACACAAGAGTATATACAGAGAGCGATTGAAGATCCGGTGAAGGATGAAGCTTTCCAAGACAGTCCTTGGCTCTCTGCAATGGAATTTCTCACTGAAGCCGGTACATATTATCCGTTGAGCTCTATCAAGAAGAAATGCCATAATATTGACAGGGTGGATCAGGTATAATATCAAGATTAATTATAGTTAAATGTGTGTAAAGATAATTGATTTTTTACATTTATATATGTTCTATTAGGTTGTTGCTGCTATCAAGTCCTGCACACCAAATGGTCTTGGTGATCTTATGGTGACTTTAAAGGTTAGGATATGATCTTAGTATGCTTTCTAGCATGGGTGAAATGTGTTTTGAGTTACTAATTGGAATAAAATTATTAGGATCCTACGGATACCATAGATGCTTCCATTCATCGGAAAGTGCTAACTGAGAGTGAATTTGCAAATGATATATCTGTCGGTTCTGTTCAGATACTTCAGAAAGTTTGATATATTAAATAGTGGAAGTCAGTACACTTTGAAATCATCATTAATACTTCCATTTAATTGTTTGTTTTGAAATTTTTAGGTTGTTGTTTTTGCCCCCACACGATCAGCACGCTATCTTAACATCACACTCAACAATGTCTTCAAGGTACAAATTTTTTTAATTTTGTTGAATTGTTGGAATCATATAGTAAATGATGTTAAGCTCATTTGTTTTGCAGGTATTTCCTAAGAATAATGAAGTTAAGTGAATGCTAAGCTCATTTGATTTACATGAATTTCCTAAATATTTGAATAAATTAATGTAAGATTTTCTATGTGACCGGGATGTGGTCACTAACTTGATAATATTTATTTTGATGTTATTTTAGTTTTTTAAAATTATTTGGTACAGTTTGTGTTTGGTTTTATTGCAATTTTTTCTGTCATCATTTTTTTAACACATGTAAAAAAAAAGTTTTTAAACAAAAACATAATTCATCATCACATGTAAAACAAAAAAAAAGTTTGTAAACAAAAACATAATTCATGAAGAAGAGTTGAATATATTACTACATCCGTCCCACTTAAAGGGCCCTATCTTTTTTTATGTTAGCACGAAGGTATTTTAAGCAATAATTTGAAGTTAATTTAATTATCCAAATGAAAATTTAAAACTTGTTATTGATACACCATTATGTGTACTACAAATAACAGTTTTTAGATATTCATTAGGATAACTAAATTAACTTATATTTATTGTTCAAAATACCTTCGTGTCTAACATAAAAAAAATGAAAATAAGAAAACTTAGAATTGAAGTGGGACTGAAGTGAAGGACAAAGTCTGACCTAAATTCGCTACACCATGTAGCGATTTCACCTGGCATGAAACTCGCTACATGGTGTAGCGAGTTTAAGCTGACTTTTCTTTTTAGCAGATAAGGTTCAGTTTTCAGCCATCAGATTCATTATCTTTCTCTCTCGTATCTCTTCCTCTCGTATCTCTCATTCAAACTCTCTAAAAAAAAACCCAAATCTTCTTGACATCAATTTATTTCATCAGAATTGTTGAAGATCAAGAATCAAGGTAAATTAACATCATCTTAATCATTGTTTTCACTTGTGTTTAGATATAAAATTTAAGTATTTAACCGTGTTTTAGTATATTGTAGATATAAATGTTAGAATTTTGTTATATAGATTTTAACACTTTAATTTCGTAATGTAGGGTTAAAGATGAACGGGGGTCCAATCATTTTCATGTGTTATTGGGGAGGTGATGATGAACAACCCTTTGATGGTCCTCATTTAAAAAAAGGGCCAAAATGTGCAATTAGGGCTAATTACCGATGGAGATACAATGAATTGATTGATGAATTATATAAAAAGGCGGGCTTAGATCGGTCTCAATTTGATTTGGAAGTCATTCACAGATGTCCTCATACATTTGATAACGGAAGACTCTGTGTTCATCATGCCATCAAGAAGGCCACAATCTTCGTAGATACCCGAACATTAGGGAGTAGCAGAATGTTTTTCATGTAATTTATGTTTGGTTTGAATTTGATTCAGTTTCAGTTTCAGTTGCAGTTTCAGTTTATGTAATTTTCATTAAACTTGAAAACTTTAATATAATTTCTATTTGAGTTGAATTTTTCAATATGAAAGTTTATGTTTGGCAAAATAACAGTTAGTTCCTATTTGAGTTGAATTTCTGTTCATGGCAACTGATGTGGTGAATCAGAGAAAAAATACATCAGGCGAGTTAGTGCGACCGCACAAACTCTACGGCCTAAGTTAGTGCGGTCGCCCTAACTCTACGGCAAAAAACCATTTCAAGTGAACTCGCTACACGGTGTAGCGAGTTTAATGAAATCACTACACCGTGTAGCGAGTTTACTTGAACAGGCTTCCACAGCAGCATCAAACTTCAGCATCCCACCTGCAAAAACAGAAAATCCCATATCCAATATATCAACATCTCCAATATCCAATATATGAAACTATAAACCTGTACAATACTACCCTCCGTCCCATTACAATTCACACAGTTGGTCAACTGAATCAATTTTTGACCAACGATTTTATGAATATCTAGATATTTCTTTGTAATTTTAAAAATTGTTATTGCTTCACCATTATAAATACTATCAATAACTTTTTTTAGAATTGCATAGAGATATCTAGCCATTCATAAAATTATGGTCAAAAATTGATTCAGTTGACCAACTGTGTGATTTGTAGCGGGACGGAGGCAGTATACCATAACACACACCTACACATCTACATAAATGTACTAAAGTGTAAAAAAAAAAGCAAATATCCAAATAAAAACTAAAAAAATCATAGTTACAGTTATTACAAATAAAAACATCCAAATAACAAATAATACTACAAAGTTTCATTACATCAAAAAAAAAGTTTCATCTATTCCTCCTCTCGTAGCCAGCCGGGGTGAACTTCATCGTCGGATTCCGCTGTCGAGACCCTCTTCTAATCAACTCCGCCCGTTGACAGGGGTAAGTCGTACCCCACTAGACGAAGTCGCAGCCGGATCAGAGAAGGGTTTCATGGCCTCAAAGTGACTCCCGCCAAATGAATTTCAGGTTGCACACATATCAACCGCTCCCAAGCCCAAATCATCTATATCAATTAAATGTATATCAAATACTATAAATAATGCCGATAATTTGAAATCAAACTTAAAAACAACAACATAATGAACATTAAAATGAGATAAACATAGCTGTAGAACATTGAGAAATCCTCCGCATTGTTTCGTCACAGGGTTAGTCGCATGATGGAGGAAATCTCCCTCTTGTAATAAAAACCTAGCAAGTGTACTCACTACCGGTGTAGCAGTATGCAAATGTAGGGGTCGAATCCACAAAGACTCGTTGGTAAACAAATAAAGTGAAAGCAGTGAATTTTGTAACCACAATTTATAGATTTGATTTAAAACTAAGAGCATAAATTAAATAATGAAAACTAACTAAACGCGAAAACAGATTATGAGCAGAGATTCGTAGATTGGATTTCACTTTACCATCATTCTATGCAGAATTTTACTTTTAAAACATCAACTCAACTTCTAGGGTTCATTCACTTTAGCTAGGATCGACACGGTTAGGTGACCGGATTACAATCCTAAATACTCTCTTAATATTGTGACTTCTATTACGGTATCACAATATGCCAAGAATACATTAAGCACGAAAGAATAAAAGAACCTAACGTTGATCTGATTCTATTACGGCACAGACCAAGTTATTCAATTAATAGCAGTCTATGTATAAATCGCCCAAATTAATGGCTCAATAAATACCCAATTATTCAAAGATGAGTTCGTATCTTAACATACATCTCAAATCTAAGAACAAGAAATTAAGATCTATTAATGAACTAGAAGGAATTAAATAGAAAGAATTAAAATACTATTGCATAGTGTAGACACCCCATTCTGAACCAATAATTCATGATTACACTACTCTTCGTCTCTCTTTTGTGTTTTGATAAAAGCATATCAGTTTCGTCATGTTTCGTTAAGTTTCTAACTAACCTCGTTAGTTTTGGACCTAACTGACTAACGGAATAACTGAAGAGGACAAAATAGTCAAAATGACTAGTTATCTCGCGCGAAATAGCGTGTCTCGCGCTAGATATCCCCTCGACAGAATGTGCAGAATCACAATTCTTCTCCGTTTCAACCTCTTTTCTTGATAAACCTCATCTAATCCGGTTCTCCAATCAAATTTGAGTTCTGGAAGCTTCCTAGGAGTGTTTTACCTCTCCACCTCTACCTCTTAAACCCCTATAAATACTTGGTGACTTCCACTGTTTCAGAGGTCCAGAATTCCACACAACACACACAATTTGTTGGTTTCTCTCCACGAAAGATAGGGGTGAGCACGGATCGGTTTGGATCGGTTTTAGGATAAAACCGACACCAAACCAATAACTATCGGTTTTGGGTAAATCGAAACCATTAAGTTCGGTTTCTTAATGGTTTGGTGTTATCGGTTTCGGTGTGATATCGGTTTGGTTCGGTGTCTTAATGGATTGGTGGGCTTTAAGTTGGGCTTTGTTGGGCCAAGCATATAAACCAGCCCATATAAATGAGATTTTGACATTCAACAACACAACACAAAAAAAAAAAAAAAAAACAACAACACATATAAAAATAACATTCATCCATAAAAATAACATTCATCCATCCATATGTAAGTCTAGACTACACATTAAGCTTAAAAGTATGATGTTTGAAATGATAATCAAAATATTAAAAAGTTAAATTCATCCATCCACATGTTAAACATAAGGAGAATTACAAATGTAAAATTCTTCTCTTCTTCAACACTTCAAAAGAGACCTCTTCAACTCTTCAAAAAGTCTACAATTCCTGCATAATTGGAAAAAAAAAATCAATCCTAATGAACTGCAAACTGAACTACATGAAACCATATGCAGCTGAAATGATGGGTGAATCAGCAAATCCATGAAACCATGAAACTCTCTTTGCCACAAAACTATAACAAGATAATATTAACAATAAACAACAACAAAAAATTGTACCTGGATTACCCTGACATTTGATTGAAAATTTAACAAATTCATAAAAACACAGTCAAAAGGTTTCGATCTTTATTGCTTTAGTATAGAAATGATTTGAGAATGTACCTGTGAGTTCTGTGCAGAGGCAATTCATTGGTAAGACGGGATAGTCAAAGCCATGAAATGAGCAGGATGAACCTGTTGAAGAGAAAATGTTTGCACATAATCAGAAACTTGTAAGCCTATAGAAGAAACTGGAAGTCCAAAGCTCGGGACTTAATAAGAAAAAGATCTCCATCATTGAAAAAATATCAAATTCTCTTTATCAAGAGTAAATTTGGACATTTTTTGGACATTCATTTGGGACGGAGGGAGTAATAGAGCCGAACTAGGAATGCGGAAGAATTAAGCAAACCGTTCGGTTTATGCCTTCTTGCCTCCAAACGTTAGCCATCTTAGTGGACAAAGTTGGGGCACTGGGAGGGTAGTCACTTTCAAGCTTCTGACAAAAACGTTAGACTCCTTAGTTTTTTTAATTTTGAGGTCTGATGCATGAAATCTTTTCCAACATTCTTTTTGAATTAATCATGAACAGAATGAAAATTGCTATGCATGATTAGGGGTTTACTAACTCCAATACTAAAACTAGTTTCTTGAATAGACACTGAACTGAACTCAATATTTACATAATTGAATTAGATGAACAGGGGTTTACTAAATACAATCACCAAAACATTAACTCTCTAATGAACTGCAAACTGAACTACAGAAGGCAAAACAGAAACAAAACAGAAACAGGAACAGAAACAGGAACAGGAACAGGAATCAAAACAGAAACTCGAGATCGGCGGGTGTAGAGCGAATCCAATCTTGGGTGCAAATTAAAGCTTCGGCGGTTTGAGGAGTAAGAGAGCTCCTAAATGGATCAATGACCCTACCACCGGTGCTAAATGCGGACTCCGAAGCAACGGTGGAGATAGGCATCCCCAAAACACGTCTAGCCACTTGAGATAGGATAGGAAACTTTGTAGAATTAATTTTCCACCAATTCAAAATATCAAATTTATCATCCCTCTTTTCCATTCCATCGGATAAATATATTTCAACTTCCGACTTATAGCTCATACCTCCTTGCTCCTCCAAATATTTTAAGAAGCTTGATTCAAGATTAGCTCTAGCACCAATTCCCACAAAAGTTGAACCTCCAACAAAATTTGAAAGAGATGAAGAGGCTTCCTTGTTGCCACCCTTCAAATCCTCATCTCTTCTTTTGTAATGATCAAACAAGTCATTCAATGTTCTAACCACTTTATCACACATTTCTTTAGTCCTTGGTGAATTAACTCCATAAATTTGACCCAAACACCACCCAAGATAGCACATTTTATTGCGGGGATCTAAAACAACGGCCACATGCAACAAGAAGTTCATATTATCCATATTATCCCAATATTTGTCATATTTTTCTTTCATCGAAAGTGCCATTTTTTTCTTTGC
The DNA here is from genome assembly GCA_022495995.1 of Adenophora triphylla var. japonica. Lineage (NCBI taxonomy): Eukaryota > Viridiplantae > Streptophyta > Magnoliopsida > Asterales > Campanulaceae > Adenophora > Adenophora triphylla. The sequence continues at coordinate 133,879 of JAFEMH010003459.1, read as the reverse complement.
CAAGTCCCTATCCAAGCACATTTGTGATATGGTTGCATGCATTGTTACAAGTTCACCAAAAAACAAGTTAGAAGTGACAAACTTAGACCCCGATATCAAGTTGGTTACGTTGTAGAAGACACTCAAATACTCAATGAAATGATTTGCATTATCCCAATCCTCTTGATTTGGAGCGCCCCAAACTTTTTCTTTTCTCTTTCTCTTTCTTGTACCACTCTCTTCCTCTTCATCATCAACATCAAAGTATCCCAAGAAATGGTCATCTACCAGTTTCATCCTATCAAAAGCTTTATTGTACCTCACAGTCGTTTCTAACATAAGGTAGGTAGAATTCCATCTAGTTTCAACATCAAGACAAGGTTTCTTCTTACAATCAACTTTAGCTTTATCAACGCATTCCCTAAACCTTGCACCTCTAGCCGGTGATGACCTAACATACCTCACAGCATTTCTTATTCTTGAGATGGACACATTTTGCTCCTCTAACCCGTCTCTCACAACAAGATTTATAATATGTGCACAACATCTTAAATGCATGTACTTACAATCGAGTATGGCATTAGGACCTCTAAGCCTAGTTTTCAAATATCGAATAGCCCCATCATTTGAAGAAGCGTTATCCACAGTCACAGTGAAAACCTGATCAATACCCCATTTTTGTAAGCATGCATAAACCAACTTTCCAATTGTTTCACCTCTATGATTAGTTATTGGACAAAAGTTCAAAATTCTTTTCATTAAAACCCAATCATCATCAACCCAATGCACTGTAAGACACATATAATTGATATTTTGAACAGATGACCAAGTATCAGTTGTAAGAGAAACAGTTTGATTTTTTAAAAGCTTCTTTAAAACTTCAGCCTCCTCCCTGTAAATCCTCAAACAATCTCTAGCTACGATCCACCGAGATGGGATTGTAAACATTGGATTTAATTGCCAAGTGTATTCCCTAAACCCTTCATCATCGACAATACTGAAAGGCCTATTGTCTTTGATGCACATTCTAGAGAGTGCCCTTTTGCACTTCTCTTGATTAAAAGAGTGAGTAGTAAGGGAACTACCTTCCCCCTTCCCAACGGGCTTAAAACCTATTGTTGATTGTTTTTTATCTCCCTTCTTCCTTATCAAAACAGGAGACTTTGGACAATAGTGTTCTAAATGACTCTTCAAATTGGAGGTCCCATCTCTAGTAGAATGACATTGTAAAACTAAATGGCAGTAAGGACATTTTGCAGTTGTTGCACCTTGTACATAAGTAAAATGTTGCCATACCATTGATCTCTTAGCCCTTTGCCCCTTCCCCTTATCAGTAGCAGCTTCCTCATTCCCATCTTTTTCTTCATTGCTTTCCTTTCCTCCCTCATTACAGTTTTGTTCTTCAACTGGTATCTCCTGATTCTGGCTTGCATCCGTAATTTCAACATCAATGGGTTCCATCTACAGAAACAACAATAACAACAACATCAACATGCAATAAACTGGAATATTTCTACATTTGACACAACATATAAGAACATATCTACTACCAGGAAGGAAGCATAGCCCTTGTACAGAAGAATGTATTACACATTTAATTCAAAAAAAATGACTCTTTTGTGCAGATTTGATGCTTGCAGAAGCATCTAAATGGGAATTAGTTGGAAACCCTTCAGATGAATATTTACTAGGTCGCTAAAGATCAATGTTTGAATAAACTGGAATATTTCTGTTTCGAAATTCATGGTAAAGATCAAAATAAGAATGTATTACACATTTAATTCATGGTAAAGATCAAAATAAGAATGTATTACACATTTAATTTCATGGAAAAAGAAAAGGCTCGTCGGAAATTACCTTCTTGGTCGCCGGAATCAATGGAGCTCGTCGGATTTGAGGGAGGCTTGGATCTATGCGGCGAAGGCGAAGGAGAAGAAGGAGAAGAAGAGCGGCGAAGGCGAATGGAGCAAGAGGTCTTCGATTGTTGAACGAATGGACTGGATCTATGCGGCGAAGGCGAAGGAGAAGAAGAGCGGCGCCGTCGTGAGTCGTCTCGTCGACTTCTAGGTCTAGGGCATTGCCGTGACTGTGAATGAGTAATGTGAAATTGTGAATGTGGAAATTGGAAAATAGAAAATAATAGGTAGAAAAATAATATATATAGTGTAAGGTAAAACGACGTAGTTTTGACTATCGGTGTTAATGGTTTCTTATCGGTTTTTAAATTTTTAAAACCTAAACCAAACCGATAATTTCGGTTTCTAAATTTTTAAAACCTAAACCAAACCAAATGGTTCGGTTTCGGTTTTATCGGATTCGGTTTTTCGGTGTTAATGGTGTTAACGGTGTTAATGGTTTTTTCTGCTCACCCCTAACGAAAGATTCCTTCAAATCACTCACAAAACCTCCCTAAAATCACCTAAAGTTTGTTTATCAACCTTGTTGATCAACAAACATCCAAACCCGAATCAAGGATTGAGGCGAAGCTCTGTCCGTATCAAGATTTGACTCTCATATTGAGTCAAAACTCTGCTCAAATCACTTCTCGACCGAAAAGACATCTTAGAACCACGTTCTAAATCAAACACTCCCCAAACGCTAGGTAAATTCCTATACTTTTACTCTCTTCTTCTCAATCTCTCTCTATTGGCTTTTAGAGTTCTGTAATCCCATCAAAAGGATTGACCTAGAGTCCCTTCAATCGATGAAGGCGATCTCGAAGCATACAATTCGACATTCCTAATCAAGAAATTGATTAGGGTTTGCTTGTTTTTCTTTAATTATATATATATTGTAAAGATTGAAAACCTCTCTTTTCTTTAGCAAGATCGATCTCTGGATTGGGTGGAATGGATGCTCCTTGACCTACCCATTCCATAACCTAAGCCCCGAACTCAAATCTCTTTTCAAAATGGTTTTCCTATGTTTCCAAACGAATAATATAGGTGGCGACTCAAAAGATAAAATTCTTCTCACAACGCTACAGTGGCGACTCTGCTGGGGACTTAAAATTAAGAGGCTTAAACTTGCGTCAAAATTAAAAGAGAGGTTTTCAAAAAAAAAATAAAAAATTGTAAATTCGATTTTCTGCTCTCAGATGAGGCATATCTCGCACGAGATATCATATCTCGCGCGAGATATCGCCTCGGCAATCTGGTTGCTTTCTGATTTCTCCCGTTCATCTCATAATCCAAGACGAGAGCCGAACGTGCAAGGGGGATCCCATAATTCACTATCTGCAGAGTTCCCGCATCTTAAGGCCTCCCTTAAGGTGTAGAACTCGAATCTTTATTTCATTTAAATAATTGATTATTATTTATAAACTGCGTGCGATTGGGTTTTATTTAATTAAAGTCCGGTCCATTGGGGATTCGGGAGTTGTAATTTAAATTGTTTATTTCTCTCTCTCTCCTTTATGTGGAACTACGACGGCCCGAGTTTTCCTAATTTGAAAGAAACGTAGGCAACCACTTGGTGCGGCCATTATCTGTTTTCTTTTATTTTCAAAAAAAAAAAATTCTATTTTACCCTATCACCTAGATTGACTATCACACACGCGCACTCATATTATAACTGTCATTGCACTACATACCCTTGATAAACCCGGGACCCACACTAAGGACGGATGACGGTAACCACCTAGTCGCCGGTCTCTCCGAAGTTGGATCATCTCACTCCGCGTATTCAATCCACCTAGATTGTCATATCGCGGGGAGCCTAGCCTTCCAGCCCTGCATCGCCACATATCATGTAGATTGACTTTTTAGAACACTCCGTGACCGGTCGGTTTGATCTTGGAGTCTTTGTAATCCCTTGTCAAGATCGTTTTGTGCAATAATCCATGGAAAAGAAATCAAAAAATTGTCGCTTCGGAATTGTCCCTTCGAAAATGTCCCTATGATTGTCCCTTCGGATTTGCCCCTAAAAGAGAAGAATTTCTCACCAAATTTATTGCACAAAACTTGATGTTACTTGAGATTACTTCGACCCCTAGGTCCTTAGGTTTGGATTCTGAATGTTAGAAACCCCCAAAACGGATTTTCCGTTCGACCAAAATTAGGATTAAAATCAGAAAATTGTGACTTTCCGTGGCGAAGTCTCGCGCGAGACTACTTGTCCCGTCCGAGATAAGTGTTCGCTCTTTTCGTGTTTTGGCCAAAACCTTCGAACCTTCAAAGCCTTCATTCACCTTAGCCAGCCGACTTGTTGGGACTCGATCATGGTTTAACACGGTTGCTACACGTCTAGGTTCTTCGCCACGATGTCTGCTTCTCCTTCTACCACCGAGGCCGATATCAATGACGCTAAGGCCCAACTCATCGAAGCCATGACTAGGTTGGATGAACAAAGTAAGCAAATTGATGAGCAAAATGCCCAAATGGCCGCCCTCATGAAAGAACTCCACGAGTTGAAAGTCAAGAAAGGCAGAAAGCAAAAGCAGAAAGTGGAATCCTCCTCCGATGAAGAGGAATCCTATACCAAACAGAATAAGAAACCCAAGAAGTCAAGCAAGAAAAAGGAAGAATCCAATTCCTCCTCTTCCTCATCCTCCTCCGATGATGAGGAACATACCTCCAAGGGTGCTAAAACCAAGAAAGAAGGCAGTGGTGAAACTACTAAACTTGGTGGCCATGTTACTAAGAACTACCTCGAAAAGAAGCTTGCGACTCTTGACACTTCCAAAGGGTCATTCGTTCCATTTGATCCTGATGCTCTTCAACAATCAATCACCAAGTTTCCTCGCAAGTACAAAACACCCGACATTGCCAAGTTCAATGGTAATACTTGTCCTCGAGCTCATGTTGAGACCTACACTTGGGCTATGCTTCCTATGGGCGTTGATAACACAATCTTGGCCCAATGCTTTCCTCAAACCTTAGAAGGTGCTGCAAGGGATTGGTACATGTCTCTTCCTACGACTACAAGGCTTGATTGGTCGTCTGCATGTTTAGTCTTCCAAAGACAGTTTGAAGACAACTCCACTTATCGCCCTACTAGGAGGGATCTTGAACAAACCAAACAACATGCCAATGAGTCCTTTGCTGAATTTGCTAGAAGATGGAGACTCAAACTCACTGAAATCGTCGAAAGGCCTACTCTCAAAGAGCAAATCCACATCTTCCTCCAATGCCTCCGTGATGAATTTTAAGAGAAGCTCGCCGGTAATTACTTTCCTAGTTTCAATGAACTCCTCGAGTCCGGAATTAGGGTTGACGACTTCCTCAAAAGTAAAAAGAAGGAAAGTAACTTCCGCTACAACAAACCCGCTACAAGTAAGGATGCTTCAGTCAATGCCATTGCATTCAACCGTCCCAACACCGGCAAGTATTCTGCTGTTCCTCCTCCCGAAAAGAAAAAGAGACCCTATGACAAAATTGAAGGAATCACTCAAGAAGAACTCTTCGATGTGCTCGTCCAGAATGAAAAGATCAAACCAAGAGAAGGTGGTCCTCCAAAGGATATGGGTCCTAATCATGCTCATCACTTATTCTGCAAGTATCACAACTTCACCGGCCACGACACCAACTCTTGCCACCACTTGAAGGACATTATCCAAGACCTCTTTGACAATGGAGATCTAGAACGCCCCAACGTCATCACCAATCCTCTTCCTCGTACTCCATGAAGAAGATGAAGCTCCAAGAAGAAATCTACACTTACCACTTTGGGGCTACAACTATCCTCTCCCTTTCTCCTTTGATAGAAGTAGATTAGGTTTTAAATTTTCAAGTATGAACTCGAAGAGTCGTTCTGTCTTTCTAGTACTTCTCATCCCCTCTAGTTTGTGTCCTCTAAACTATCGAGTCTGTTCTCAAATTTCTCAATTAATCAAAGTAATTTTATTTTCCTAAACACTTTACCTAAGGTTGCTCTACCTCATGAATATCATTTAATTCATACAAAATAATGGACCCTTCATTCCCTAAATCATCGCAAAAAATAGATACTTCTAAAGCGAGTTTAAGAAGAAGTTATCCTTAGAAAGCTTAAGGGCTAAACATTACCCCTACTGAAAGTCAAAGGTCAACAAACAAAGAAAGCCAAAGGTGTTGCTGTCAACATTCATCCCAAGAAGAGTGGGGCTACTCAATTCAAAGCTTTGAGAGTACAAAAAAAAAGGAAAAAAAAACTCTCAAGCTTTCATCACCCCCACAACAAAGGTGAAACTTCAAATGCATGAAGGACTCTCCACAAAGAAAGAGGAGTCAAGTGACACCAACAAAAGAAATGGAGACATCCTCTCAACATCAAATGAAGAAGACTTTCAGTATCAAGAAAAATGTTTACCCTTAAGTCATACTAATGATTGGCTTTCTTCTCAAACTTATTTAGAAATTTCTAGATGATGCACGGTTCATTAAAAGGTAGAATAACTTTTCTAGATCCTTGAGCCAAGTAGCATTTCTTGTAGAGTCTAGGGGCTTCCTGTTAGCCACTCTCATACACAATCTTGAAATCCAAGCATCAAAATTGGGGCTTCCTAACCTTTCCTCCCCCAGTCAATCTCTACTTCAATTCTTCAAAAATAATCGAATCTGCATTAGGGGCTTTCCTCCTTGCTTCTCACTCTCATCATTAGAGAATGCACTTCTCCAAAGAATCAATGCTTGAATCACCTTCCAAAGAATAGAGTCCGTCTCTCCTCAACTAAACTTGAGATCTCATCTTTTTCCTTAATGAGATTCTTTCAACTGAATCCTCTTCGAGTACACATACTTTTCAAAAAAAAATGGCTCGCTAGGTTGAAAACTCGTAAAGAGCGGCCTAGGCAAAAGTTAGAGCACAAAAAAAGAAAAGGCGCAAAAGAGATGCCCGCTAGATTGAAAACCCGAAAGGGCGGTCTAGGCAAAAACCAGGGTGCGTCACTAAGAAAAAAAATCAAGGAGAAAGGGAGACTATTCTTCAACCTTCTTCATCGAACATCATTCGGTCCTCTTCAAATCAAATCAACAAGGAGAGTCTTCTTCGATCATCTTCAAATCAAGAGAGCAGGCTCACAAGCCTGTTCACAAAGTCATCTACCACTTGAAAGCATCTTGGGGCTTGAGACACCAAAGGGCCTTAGACATAGAGCCATTACGACAGTCGACAGATTTGTAGTCGTTTGCCTCCTAGAGACACGACTCAAAGGAGAATTAAGAATGAAGATTCGCAAAGGGCCTAGATGTGTTCACACAAGGATACTCATCAAAATCCTACAACAATACAGCCTCGCCGACTAGCAACAGATTCTGCTTAAACCTGATTTGGTCCCAACTTGTCAAACACAAGTTCACTCATACAATTCACCCATCTCAAATACAAATCCACACAAATGTCCCTACATTTCTATATACCATACACTCATACATAAACTTACCACCAAAATGACCAAACCGGCCATTTACACGAAAAGATGTGAGCACCACCACGCGAGTCCAGTTAAACAACTAAAATCTGCAAAATCTATTTGGAATCTTTATGTGCTGACAGGTACAGAAAGGTAAGAATCTTTCGGGTCTATCCGAGATCCGCATGCATATATCCTTGCATTACAGGGGCCGACAGAACCTTCATCTCAACCGACAACTTCAAAAGTCTGAGACGGCAGCAACTTCAAGACCGTGACCTCGGCAACATCAGCAAAGTCTGTGACGGCAGCAACTTCAAGACCGTGACCTCGGCAACATCAGCAAAGTCTGTGACGGCAGCAACTTCAAGACCGTGACCTCGGCAACATCAGCAAAGTCTGTGACGGCAGCAATTCAAGACCGTGACCTCGGCGAAACCAGCAAAGTCTGTGACGACAGCAACTTCAAGTCCGTGACCTCGGCGACAACTTCAAAGTCTGTGACGGCAGCAAACTTCAAGTCCGTGACCTCGGCAACAACAGCAACGTCAGTAACCTCGGGCGACGCACTTCAACAACTTCATCAACAAACATGTATCTTCAGAATTGGTTCAAGTCCTTGATTCCTCAGTATGATTTTACCTTTTCAAAAAAAAAAAAAATCCCTCTTCGATTTTCAAAAATGCTTTTCAAAATACCTAAAATAGCCTTTTTAGTGTTTTGGAGTCGAACTACGTTTGGTCTGATTCTCTCTTAGAGATACGTAGGCAGCCGCGCGGCACGACCATCCCAATGTTCAGAATGATGTATTTTCTATCGACGACACTTCTTCTTTCATAATACCTGTCGCCGAGGGGCTCTGTAGACACCCCATTCTGAATCAATAATTCATGATTACACTACTCTTCGTCTCTCTTTTGTGTTTTGATAAAAGCATATCAGTTTCGTCATGTTTCGTTAAGTTTCTAACTAACCTCGTTAGTTTTGGACCTAACTGACTAACGGAATAACTGAAGAGGACAAAATAGTCAAAATGACTAGTTATCTCGCGCGGAATAGCGTGTCTCGCGCGAGATATCCCCTCGACAGAATGTGCAGAATCACAATTCTTCTCCGTTTCAACCTCTTTTCTTGATAAACCTCATCTAATTCGGTTCTTCAATCAAATTTGAGTTCTGGAAGCTTCCTAGGAGTGTTTTACCTCTCCACCTCTACCTCTTAAACCCCTATAAATACTTGGTGACTTCCACTGTTTCAGAGGTCCAGAATTCCACACAACACACACAATTTGTTGGTTTCTCTCCACGAAAGATTCCTTCAAATCACTCACAAAACCTCCCTAAAATCACCTAAAGTTTGTTTATCAACCTTGTTGATCAACAAACATCCAAACTCGAATCAAGGATTGAGGCGAAGCTCTGTCCGTATCAAGATTTGACTCTCATATTGAGTCGAAACTCTGCTCAAATCACTTCTTGACCGAAAAGACATCTTAGAACCACGTTCTAAATCAAACACTCCCCAAACACTAGGTAAATTCCTATACTTTTACTCTCTTCTTCTCAATCTCTCTCTATTGGCTTTTAGAGTGGTGTAATCCCATCAAAAGGATTGGCCTAGAGTCCCTTCAATCGATGAAGGCGATCTCGAAGCATACAATCCGACATTCCTAATCAAGAAATTGATTAGGGTTTGCTTGTTTTTCTTTAATTATATATATATTGTAAAGATTGAAAAACTCTCTTTTCTTTAGCAAGACTGTAAGTACCCAAATCCGGATCGTCCAAATCCGTCAGAAAGTTAACCGAAATCCGTTAACTGGCCCGCTCCAGGTTAACCGGAACTCGTTAAACTCCCCGTTGCTGTGCCAACGAGACGTCCCGGGACTGCCCCGTGCATCCCGACGTTGAACCGTACTTAGCACGTGACATCTCACGTAAAAGTATGGCTTTCCCTGAAAAACGCATTTTTCGGCACTTTCCGGGGCGTTTCGGACATTTCCTGACCGTTATTTTAAAAACGGACAAAACCGGGACCGGGAACGAACTCCCACACTTCGGTGAGTCACAGGACACGTGTCCCGCATGCCACCTCCCTCTAGTCACTCGTCAATCACAAATCAAGGCCAACAGACCAAAATACCCCTGGTTTGCAAGCCTAGTCCGTAGGGCTCACTGTGCACTTTTCTGAAATTGCCAAAGAAGTCTCCCAGATTTCCAAAATCCCCAAAACCCCTGAAATTCAGTCCAAGTCCGGCCGGACTCCTACTGCAATTTTCACCCTATAAATAGAAGTTGCTGTCAAAGGCAAAGAGGAGGATTTTTAACACCAAAAAATCACATACCCCACGGTCCAAACTGGTTTTCACCCCTCCCGAGCTCCCGTTTTGTCTCGATTCGCGTGAAACCTTCGTATTTCGATCAAATACGCACCCTACAACTTCGAAACAACCTTTCGAATAACTTTCCGTGTCCCGTGCACACCTCCCGAGCCAAAGGAGTCGACCCTAGCCATAGGTATAACTCCCTCTCTCTGAATCTTCCGTTCCGTCTCGGTTTACGCGCCAGTCGCTATAACTGTTTCGGACGTCGTTATCAAAATGTAGACGCCTCCGTCTAACGGGGTCCGATACGTTTTAGCCCCTCGATCCTCTTCTCTTTCCGTAAGAGAAGTAATCACGGGTTAAAACGGCGTTCCGACCCCGTTCCGTTTACTTTCATGTCATTTACAATTCCGAGCCATTTGGCCTCGTTGATCGTCATTTACAATTCCGAGCCGTTTGGCCTCGTTGATCGTCATTTACAATTCCGAGCCGTTTGGCCTCGTTGATCGTCATTTACAATTCCGAGTCGATTGGCCTCGTTGATCGTCATTTACGATTCCGGATCGTTTGATTCCGTTAACACTGCTTTAAATACTGTCATTTACAAGTCCGATCCGTTTGGATTGTGATAGTATTTACTTTTCAAAAGTCCGAGTCGCAACCCGATTCGTTGATCGCATATCATTTAATACGCATTTTTCCCGTAAAAATCGTTAACAATGTAATGCTCGGTTCAAAACCGGAATTCGTCCGTCGAACTCTCTTTCAAAACGCGCGAAATGACGTTCGGCCTCCGAATGCTCATCTTCAAACTCAAAGTCAAAGCCGCCATTTGATACCTAAAATCATTTAATACGCATTTTTTCCGTAAAAATCGTTAACAATGACTCGTACGGTTCAAAATCGACGTTTGCCACGCAAACGCTCATTTCAACTCAAAATCGACGTTTGCCACGCAAACGCTCATTTCAACTCAAAGTCGACGTTTGCCACGCAAACGCTCATTTCAAACCCAAACCGACGTTTGTCATTCAAACGCTCGTCTTTTCAAACAAAGTCACCTAATCAACGTTTGTCACTCAAACCAAGATTAAGCTTGTCATTCAAGCCCCCATTTCAAAAGACACACACACACACACACGATTTCGAGAAAGGTAGAAAGACTCGTCATGCGAGGCGTTTCGGGCGATCTCGTCATACTCTACCCGAAACGTAACTTGACCTCCGAACCTAACAATCTCTGGTACTAAAAAACTTTTTACTCATTTTTGCTACCAATAAAAATGATCCCCTGTTTTCAAAGCCTTTTCCTAAGTTTTTGCTACCAATAAAAACGACACCTTTTCACAATAGCCGTTTCTCAACGTTTGGGCTCAAAATACAAAAACCGCGTGGCGACTCCTCATTTTGTTCCTTCCCATGAAGCGAGGTCTCAGACACCAACCCCCCGCGAAAGACAACCGCGTTTCGCGTCCGCGCGAAATCCCGGGTAATTTCAAAGACCGATCTCCGAATTGGGTGGAATGGATGCTCCTTGACCTACCCATTCCATAACCTAAGCCCCGAACTCAAATCTCTTTTCAAAATGGTTTTCCTATGTTTCCAAACGAATAATATAGGTGGCGACTCAAAAGATAAAATTCTTCTCACAACGCTACACATAGAAATCCGGTTAAGATTCAACCAATCTACAAATCTAAGAAATTTAGCTACTCATAATTTACAATGATAAAAACCTGGAATGATGAATTGTTCTTCTCCAAAGAATTATTAAAGAAAAGCCAAATCATAAAAACTCTAATAATCTCCTCTTAATCCTCACATGGCTGCTGCCTTTATATAAGAAAATAGGGCAAAACTATGGACAAGACCAGGAAAAGACGTTAATGCCCTCAAATAAACTTGTCAAAACTGTTGCTGATGACGACGTAGCGCGGCCGCAATTGATGTTGGCGCGGCCGCTCTAATGGGCAGTAAGTTTGGCCGAGAGTTTGGCCTGTGAGCGCGGCCGCCCTTAGTTGACAACGCGTCCGCCCTTGTTGGCAGTGAGTTTGGCCTCATTTCCCAAGCCTTGGCCGGCCAACCTTTCTCAAGCCTTGGCCCAAGCATCCCCGGCCATGACCATGCAGTGCCTTGGCCATATACCAAGCAGTGGCCTTGATTTGTATAATTAGTATTCGGTTCGTCTCGCTATTTTGCAGACGCACTTTAGCCACTATAAAAAATTCTTTTGCACTTCGCTCTTTGGGATTTTATTTTTCATTTTAACCCATGATTTTTTATAAATCAAATTCGTCCAAAATTTCCATATTTCCAATTTAGTCCTTGAATTTCCAATATTTCCAATTTAGCCCTTGAACTTCCAAATGTCAGTTTTGTCCCAGATTTTTCAGAATTGCAATTTGATCCAAAAACTTCCAAAGTACGCTCCAATCCTCCGTTTTCAACATTGTTGCGCTTCAACCCCTGTACTTTCAAAACACTCACAAACCATATCAAATATACACAAAACTCGGGAATCAAACACAAAGAAAGCCTAAAAGTGCATCATTTGGATGGGTAAATACACATCCATCATCGCACTACACAGCTCTCGATATAGGAATGCGAGCGACGCACTTCCCCAACTGTATTGGCAGACCCGGGAAACATCCCCAACCAGAGGGAGATAACACAACTTAACATTGTTGTTCGTACGATCAGGCATCACCGTAGTGTTGGGTTTTATGGATCCATGCGCAGCGGAATTAAGCATAAAATTAACACAAAACCCAAGCCCTAAGATCCGTTCTATACGATTAAATTGAATTGCTATGAGATAGAATTTACCAACCTAAATTGCTTTCCGGTCTTGAGCTATCGAACGGATAATTATGTGATTCGTAATCACAAACTTTTGATCTTCAAATCTTCGAATCTTCAACTCCTTTGGATCTTCAGATTTGAACTCTAGGTCTTTAATTTGCTTGAACAAAACTAAGACCCTCTTTTGGTAATCCACACAAATATGAATGTCGAGAACAATTCTCGGGTTGGGAATTGCTAGATTCCTAAAACTTATGGAAGAATATTGAGAGTATTTTGTTATGATTTTTCCCTTGAAAATTTCGGCCAGACCTTAGGGTTGACAGACCTCACATATTTATACTACTTTAGTGTAAATATATTTCCTAATGGAATTAGGAGACCAGGCTGTCAAAACGAGTCTGGTGGCTAGTTATGTCGCGTGACATAAGTAGCCAGTGGCTAGTTATGTCGCGTGACATAACTAGCCAGTGGCTAGTTATGTCGCGTGACATAAGTTGCCAAATACAGAAACTCTCAATCATTCTTCCCTTGGTTCAACCAACTCATTCTATTTGTGTGTGACCCAATAGGATTGTATTATGTTGGCAATGAGTCCAATCATATCGACCCTCATAAGACATAAGCGGACTCTAGCAAGCCATTATGTCTACCCAAATAACACAACGTAAGAGTTCACGTTTCCAATGGTACACTTCCATTTCTCCCTTTGTCTCACGATGTTATATTGAACACAAGTCATGGTCCACGTCAACTTGTATTTGTTCAATGCTTCCTCGATCTTGAGTATAATGATAGTCCAATCATATTGGGGTGTGGCCACACGCTTTTATCATTATCACTCATCGAGGGGCCCAAGTAAAACATCTCTCTTTCGAGGGACAAATTCCATCTTGACTTATCATCCTTCCCATCATGAATCCGATCATGCCAAAGATAGCCTTTATAGATATCGTGTTAAGATACCGTTTGACTAAAATCAAACATAACTTTCATCATATGTAAGGTCATGATAATCTCAGGTCTAGGGACTAAATGAAGTGACCATATGAGATTTAATTATGACATTTGACCATGACATAAATCTCATATGGGTCAAGTCCAGTCACTTGTTCTCTAACAAGTACCCATAATTTCAATGTGCATCTCTATGCATATAATCATCATATGATTATTCATTGACAATTATACTAATTATTCTCTTAATAATCAGGGACGGAAATTATTACAATAAATATGCAAACTATATAATAATCAAATAATAAACATAAACGATAAAGATGATACATAACGGTTTTCAGTTAAACATAACTAAAGCCTAGGGCATTACACCAACAGTCTCCCACTTGCACTAGGCTCCATTTATGTATCGAATACTCATGGATCTAACATGACCATCATGCTTCCGCCTGTGCGAGGGTCTTTGTAAGTGAATCCCTTATGTCATCATCGGTTGATACTTTGTATATTTTAACGTCTTCTCATTCTTCATGAATTCCTCAAAGAACGTCTAAGTGAGTGTTTGGATCGCTGTTGTGACCTTGATTCCATTGTTTGGACAAGTGGCACCACTATTTGTCATAACAAAAGTTTCACCGATTAGTGATACTTGGAACATTTCCAAAACACTAATGAACTTTTGATCCAAACTGCCTCTTTTAGCCTCATCATATGTTGCTAAAATTCGGCCTTAGTAGTAGAATAGGCTACAATTTCTTCTTGGAACTCTTCCAACAAAATTGCACCTCTAATAAGCATAAACACAAATTCTAATTGCGATTTTAAATTAACTTTGTTAGTTTGGAAGCTAGCACCTATGTAACCCTTACAACAAGATTAACTTCCAATCTTTCAAATACCAAGAACATATCCTTAGTTCTTCTTAAGTACTTAAGGATCATCTTGACTCCCATCCAATGGTTTATATCAGGATCAGATTGGTATCGACTCATCATGCTTAGAGCATATGAGACGTCGGGTCTAGTACAAATCATGGCATACATGACAGATCCAAATGCCGAAGCATATGGAACTTCATTCATTTTCCTTTTGCTCATCAGTTGTCATAAGACAATGAGTATTGCTAAGAGAAGTACCATGATCCATTGACAAGCTACTCTTCTTAGACTCTTCTAAGAATCTTGTCAATGTGAACACTTTGACTCAAACCAATTTATCCTTCTAGATCCATCTTTATAGATCTTGATGCCAAGGATGTAAGCGGCTTCACCCATATCTTTCATTGAGAAACCTTTCCTTGACCAAGACTTAATAGTCTTAAGTGTCGGAACTTGTTTTTCCAATGAGTAAGATATCATTGTAATAAACAATAGAAATAATACCATGCTCCCACTGAATTTCATGCATACACAAGGTTCATCTTCATACTTGATAAAGTCAAACTCTTTGACCAATTCATCAAAACGAAGATTCCAATTCCTTTAAGCTTGCTTCAACCCATCTCATGGATCTTTGCAACATGCATACTCTATTAGAGTTTCTTGGATCGACAAACTATTCTGGTTGTGTACTCTACACATCCTTAATAATCTTTCCATTTAAAGAAAGTCGTTTGACATCCATTTGTCATATCACATAGTCACAATATGTGATAATGGCAATTGAAAATCTAACAGACTTCGACATTGTAACTGGCGAAAAAGGTTTCAACATAGTCAATACTATGAATTTGCCTAAATCCCTTTGTTACAATCCTTAGTCATGAAAGTATACATCTTCACATCCATGTCGGTCTTTGAAGACCTACTTGCACCCTTTAGTTTTTACACTTTTAGGTAGCCCAATCAAGTTCCAAACTTGATTGTTAAACATGGATTGTAATTTGGATTCCATGGTTCCTAACCATTTATCCAAATTAGGAGAGGACATCGCTTCTTGATAGCAAGTAGGATCGTCATTCTTAATGACTTCCACTTCATCACTTTTCGCAACGAGAAATCACTATTTCTTGAGTTCGGATCGTAACCTATCCAATCTACGATGGACTTGTGCATCTTGAACTGGTTTCACAACTCCTCTGTGAACTTGGTTCTGTCTCTACTCTTGGTTCCATATTATTTTCGGGTTCTTGAACTTCTTCCAAGATTAATTTTACTCCCACTAGATTCTTTGAGAAACTATTTCTCAAGAAACGAATCGTATAGAGCAACAAACATTTTGTTCTCTTTGCGGTTGTAAGATTAATTTCCGAAAATAACTTTTGTCAAATTTGGTGCTAACTTATAAGAGACAAGTCTCTTTACATAAGATTCGCAACCCCAGATCTTCATGAAAGACAAACTAAGTTTTCTTCCATGCCACATCTCATGTGGGACCTTAGGAACCGATTTAGTAAGGACTCAATTCAGTGTAACTGCATTATTTCTAATGCATATCCTCAAAAGGAATTAGGAAAGTCAACTTGACACATCATCGAATGAACCATGTCCTACAAGGTTCACTTCCTCCTATAGACACACCATACAATGTGATGTTCCGGGTGGAGTCAACTTTGAAACGATTTCATAGTTTTGAGATGATTGTCAAACTCTTGGCTCAAATATTCACCACCTCGATCTAATCGAAGTACTTAATAGTTTTGCCAAGTTTGTTTTGCACTTCATCTTGAAATGTTCGAAACATCTCAAACGATTCACCTTTGGACTTCATCAGATAGACATAGTCATATCTAGATAAGTCTTTAGTGAAATGTGATGAAACACTGAAGTCTTCCCCTAGCAATGCTACTTAACAGTCCACATACATCTTATGTATAATGACCAATAAGTCACTAGCCCTCCCACTACTCTTAGTGTAGGGTGGTCTGGTCGATAATCCCAATAAATAAGATCCACATTCCTCAAATGATTTATGGTCATATGAGTCTAAAAGTCCATGTTAATGGAGTTTAGATATATGTTTCTTATTTATTTGACCAAGCCGGCAATGCCATATGAACGCGTTGTTCATATTGTTTGGATCAGAATTCCCATTTATATTATAGATATCTTCAATATTATTTTGTTTCTCATCATCAAGGATATGAAGACCATTTAATGACATATGCATTACAATAAGGCATATTATTAAATAAATATAAAACTTCTTATTGAAAATAAGAAAATTATATCCTTCATCATCCATTTAAGAAACGGAAATAATACTCCTACTCAAATTCGGAACGTAGTCATACTTATTCAAAACAAGTACTACTTCACAAGGTAAAATGACTTCATAAGTCCCTATGGCTAATGTAGCAACTCTTGCTCCATTCCCATGCTTAGGTTTAATTTACCTTATTTGAGTAGCTTTCTATTCTTTATTCCTTGCACATTTAGACAAATGTGGGATCCAATCCTGTATCATATACCCAAGAACAAGAAGTCGAAAGGAAAATATCTATCATATAGATACTTGAATTAGTAGCAATCATATTGCCCTTCTTCACCTTTTAGGCCTTCCTAATAAGCCTTGCAACTTTGCTTCCAATGACCAATCTTATTTCATTGATAGCAAAATGCATCCTTTTGAGACACTTTGGGTTTAGCCTCTTCGGCTATGACAACATTTGTCCTAGGTTTAGCAACCTTTGCTTTACCTTTTTTTCTTCCTTTATGAACCCTTTTCTTGTGTCAACCATTAACACAATTTGCGGATTGCTCCTTCTTTCATCTCATGAATTAAGAGCCTTCACCACAACATATATCTTTTGCCTAGCATGCACTTTGAACATTTCCCCTTTTGCGTTATGCTAGAACAGAAGAATAGTTATCATGTACTCAAGGTTCTTCACAAGAGCCTTTAAACATGATGGCAATTACAAGGCAGGCAATATTGTCAGAATCATCAATATGTTTCTAATGTTGCTTCCTTATTTTCCCTTTGCAACATTTGCAGTGGGTTCAGTAGGAACGGATTCGTCAAGAACGTACACATTTACCCAAGAACCATTCTTTAGGCTTCTGATCCAATCAGAATTAAATGTATCGTTCCTTTCGAACTTCGTCCTTCATAAGGACGAATCGCAATTATCATTATGTAATGCTACTTCTACAACAAAATATACAAATTATATGAACACATATCAATATCAACACATTTATCATTTAAGAGCAAATAATGTATTTTACAAATACTCCCACTAAATCATACACCTTCTAATGCTAATAAGCATAATATGCATTTAATGGGCTAAGATCCAACTTTAATTTAATCTCAAGTACGCTATGGCGCACCGCTCAAGATTAAACTAATTAGGTAGAAAACATCAATCATATCGTATATGACTCTTAGGGCTAAGATCCAACTTTAATTTAATCTCAAGTACGCTATGGCGCACCGCTCAAGATTAAACTAATTAGGTAGAAAACATCAATCATATCGTATATGACTCTTATGAGATTTATTTAAGACATCATATGTCTAAGCATATTTTAATCTCATCTTATGCCTTAGATCCAAAACCATTTTGATAACCCAATTAAGTTCATCCATTTTAAACGTATAGGAACCACCATTTCCTCATCTTGCTCGCAAACGGAATAGAATCAAAGCACCTTGCTATGGCAAGCCCACCCAAAACTATCCGAGTGGTCTCAAGTATTTAAATCATGGATTGGCATAAAGAACTTAAAAGTTAAATGAAGGTTCTTTAAGGTGGATTATAAGCATATCAGCAAAGATAGTCATAATCATGCACCAGGTAAGTTCCCAGGAAGATAGGTGAGCCACAAGGACTACTTAAGTACCAACTCTTCCTTAGACAGAACTCTCCTAGTCATGCACAATTAGAAATCAACTCTGATTTGGCAACATAATCACTACCTTTTATAAACAATTAGTTTCCTTTTAAATTTCGCGTAATTAGACTTGTTTCCATAAACAATCATAAAATCCAAAATTTAAATCTAAACATATTAGGAAACTATAAAGCAATGTTTCAACTAAACATTTTAGGAAATCACAATTCAATGTTTCAACTAAACATCTAATAAAATTCTTAACACTTAAGAACAAATAATTCATGCATCGCAACAATTAATAAAAACACATTTAAATTAATTAAGCATGCATCATAAACAATGAATTAATCTAGCATAGCCCTATAAATTTTATTTTCAGAAATTTATAGCATCCAGTTAAGACATAAAACATCTCGATTGTAAACACAATCACGAGAATAGCGTAAAAATTAAACAAACCGATTCTCGCCAGATTCGGCTTATTATGTCGCGTGACATAACTAGCCGGTGGCTAGTTATGTCGCGTGACATAACCGGCGATTACCGAGATTTCCTCTTGGCCTACTATGTCGCACGACATAGGTAGCCAGTTCGCGAGATTTCCAGATTTCAATCAATTCAGATTATATGCAATTAAATCATATAAAACAACCCTTTTCTGATTTAATTCAACATAATTCGAAAACGATTTTCACATTGTTTCACATAAACAATCAAAATTCTATCGCATACAAAAACATGCAACGAACATATAAACAATTTATATAATCATTCTAGCATGTTAATTCAAACTTAACCAAACGAACGGGGCTCTGATACCACTGTTGGGTTTTATGGATCCATGCGCAGCGGAATTAAGCATAAAATTAACACAAAACCCAAGCCCTAAGATCCGTTCTATACGATTAAATTGAATTGCTATGAGATAGAATTTACCAACCTAAATTGCTTTCCGGTCTTGAGCTATCGAACGGATAATTATGTGATTCGTAATCACAAACTTTTGATCTTCAAATCTTCGAATCTTCAACTCCTTTGGATCTTCAGATTTGAACTCTAGGTCTTTAATTTGTTTGAACAAAACTAAGACCCTCTTTTGGTAATCCACACAAATATGAATGTCGAGAACAATTCTCGGGTTGGGAATTGCTAGATTCCTAAAACTTATGGAAGAATATTGAGAGTATTTTGTTATGATTTTTCCCTTGAAAATTTCGGCCAGACCTTAGGGTTGACAGACCTCACATATTTATACTACTTTAGTGTAAATATGTTTCCTAATCGAATTAGGAGACCGAGTCATCCAACGCGTCTGGTGGCTAGTTATGTCGCGTGACATAAGTAGCCAGTGGCTAGTTATGTCGCGTGACATAACTAGCCAGTGGCTAGTTATGTCGCGTGACATAAGTTGCCAAATACAGAAACTCTCAATCATTCTTCCCTTGGTTCAACCAACTCATTCTATTTGTGTGTGACCCAATAGGATTGTATTATGTTGGCAATGAGTCCAATCATATCGACCCTCATAAGACATAAGCGGACTCTAGCAAGCCATTATGTCTACCCAAATAACACAACGTAAGAGTTCACGTTTCCAATGGTACACTTCCATTTCTCCCTTTGTCTCACGATGTTATATTGAACACAAGTCATGGTCCACGTCAACTTGTATTTGTTCAATGCTTCCTCGATCTTGAGTATAATGATAGTCCAATCATATTGGGGTGTGGCCACACGCTTTTATCATTATCACTCATCGAGGGGCCCAAGTAAAACATCTCTCTTTCGAGGGACAAATTCCATCTTGACTTATCATCCTTCCCATCATGAATCCGATCATGCCAAAGATAGCCTTTATAGATATCGTGTTAAGATACCGTTTGACTAAAATCAAACATAACTTTCATCATATGTAAGGTCATGATAATCTCAGGTCTAGGGACTAAATGAAGTGACCATATGAGATTTAATTATGACATTTGACCATGACATAAATCTCATATGGGTCAAGTCCAGTCACTTGTTCTCTAACAAGTACCCATAATTTCAATGTGCATCTCTATGCATATAATCATCATATGATTATTCATTGACAATTATACTAATTATTCTCTTAATAATCAGGGACGGAAATTATTACAATAAATATGCAAACTATATAATAATCAAATAATAAACATAAACGATAAAGATGATACATAACGATTTTCAGTTAAACATAACTAAAGCCTAGGGCATTACACCAACACGTAGAACCCAAGGCGAGCATGATATATGCCCGTACGTACATATCAACAAGGTCATGCTGGGAATCATCATCTAGACCGTGGAAGTGTGGAAATTGGCTCGTGATCCACCGTAGCTTTAGACTACTCCCTTCTATATCTCCGGGATCAGGGACAGCCCCTAAAAGCTGCTGACATACATCACGCCAGTCTACATGTGCTGGGATGCCAACATCAGTAATAGCATCTCCATCAATCGGCAACCCGAAAATCATGTCGATATCCTCTAGGGTGATCGTCATCTCACCAACCGGGAGGTGGAATGAATGGGCCTCCGGATGCCATCTCTCGATTAAAGCCTCCAGCAACCCATAATCGTACTAAACTCTCCCTATGTAGTGAACTCCACTAAAGCCGCACTCGGCTAATCTGGACAATATCCTAGGAGCTAATAAGTACGACAAGGAGGCACCACGACGAAATGACACCGGACTAGCAACCTCCACATCGGCCCAAATAAACCGAGCTCTATGGTTCTCATGTTCGATCAGAACAGAGTTATCGATAGGTCCGGGATCAATGAAGAAATCCATCTGTCTATTTCAATATCAAATTAATACTAATACAACAAGATATCATATGTTGCCAAACACATGTTACAAAAACTACACTTTCCATCATTCTACTAAACTTCATTAATAAAAGAAGCTATTTTCTTGAAAATATTTGCATCATTCTCACTGTCCAAATTAAACAAAAATAAACAATGTCTTTCTCCTATAGTTTAGTTTTCAAGACCTCAAACTTTCCTTTCCATCCACTTTGCCCCAAAACTTTATCATAATACCAACCTCTATCCCTTAACATATCCTTCTCCTCCACACTAAACTTTATCATAATAACAACACTAAGTGATGAAAATAACGGCAAAATTGAGTTCAATATCAAAACTATACTAACAATTGAGTTCAAAATATATCAAAAATTGAGTTAAATAAACCTAAATTGCAAGTAAACAAATAATCAAATCAAAGCAAAATCAATACAAAATGAAGTAAAAAACATGAATGTAAACTTACAATAACGAAATTTTGATGATAAAAAGCTTGAATTTGAATGGCAAAATGTCTCCTTCTTCTTGGTTTCTTCTTCCCGGCGGCTGATAGATAGGTTTTTTTTTTTTTGAAATGAAGACTGTAAGTCGAAATTGGGGAAAAGGGATTTTAGAGAACTCGCTACACGGTGTAGCGAGTTTGATTGTGACTGATCAAACTCGCTACACGGTGTAGCGAGTTTGTCTTTATTAATTACCAGCAATTAATCACAAATCGATAAACCTTAATTACACCAAACTCGCTAGGGATGGCCAAACCGGATCGGAACCGGACCGGAACCGGAAAACCGGACCGGAACCAGCCCGGAAAAGCCCGAAACCGCCATGAACCGGGGAGAAAACCGGAATCGGGGTAACCGGAATCGGTTTGGAGGCGGGTCGGTTAAGGGTCACCAAAATGGTGAACCGGACCGGAAAAAGCCCGAAACCGGACGAAAATTTGTTGTTTTTCAATAGAACCGGCCCGGAACCGGACCGAAAAAGCCCGGAACCGGACCAAACCCGTGAGAAAACCGAAACCGGATAACCGAAACCGTGAGAAAACCGGGCCGGTTAAGGGTCACTTCCTCGCCGAACCGGAACCGGCGGTTCAAGGCCCGAAACCGGACCGGATTTGGCCATCCCTAAAACTCGCTATTAGTGTAGCTTTGACCTCATTGATCCAAACTCGCTACGTGGCGAAGTTCCAAAATGAGTCATTTTGGGAAATAGTTTCAAAAGTTAGTTATTTTGGAAAATAGATTTTTAAAAATGAATTATTTGAGAAATTTTTTTATATTAAGTCATTTTTAATTAAAAAAAAAAAACCCTCACTAACCAAATCAGTTACATATTGTTGACCATTCTGTCCTTCTTCTTTGACAGAATGACTCATTACACCCTTGTTATTTCTAAAAATAAGCCTCACTGCTTCCAATTCTCCAAAAGAACGGACCCATGCCTATACGACGTCATCCCCTGCCTATGAAATGAATGATCCAAAAAAAAAAAACCCCACAAAAATCCCCTTCGCTTTCTTTCAATTTTCCCGGGAAATTTGGCTGGTTCACGAACCCTAAATCCCCTCATCCATCCGACCCATAGATCTCCTCCGCAATGTCCGCAATCCAACAATGGAGTTTCCCAATTCCGATTCTCCCCATGCAAACCCACTTCTCCAATTTCCTCACAATCAACTCTCGCATACCCAAATGCGATTTTCTCCTCCGACCTCCTGAAAGGAACAAATTTCTTGTCAGGGGTGAAAAGGAGGGGGGAAATTCCTCAACCTTCCGCAGAGCTCATTCATGGAAGTAGAACAATGGTTCAGGTCTGGGGACACGCCTGGTGAAACGGAGAACCTCTGCAAGGTTCAAATTTCTCTCCATTCACCTGGTGTTTTCAACGATAATGTCGATTTCCTCTCCTACTCTTTGCCTCGTCTTCAATTGCAATTGGGTCTCATTTTCGCTGTCACTCAATCTCTTCATCTCTTGTTCAAGCGCATTTATATGCCCCGAGCCATCTCTGAAATCCTAGTACGCCCTTATTTTTTTCCCGCCCCTTTTCATTTTTGTATTAGTATTAACTTTAATATTTTAAATACAATGTAGAGGAGGGAGATCGGGATTATGTTATGCTAAGTGCAAACATGAACTTTTAGAAGATTTGATTGTCTTGTTTTCTAGATTGATTCTGAAATTTGTTGTGACCTATGCTATGAAGCAGTGCCTGAGCCAGGATTTTTACTATTTTTTTTTTGTTAAACGTGGGCAAAATTTTGCTTGATAAATTTTGTCAAAAAACCAACAATTATAGCCCTTTCATATTTCTTAGGGGGGAAAGTAAATTCATAGTGCATTTTTTTCCTTATATAAATAGGGGAAAGTTTCACATATATTGCACTAAAACGCCTAAATCTAAAAATAATTGCACTAGTTTTTTTTTTTAAGTGAATGGTGGCAATTGCCCCCTTTACCATGTACATAGAAAGTCTAAACTAAAAGATCATAGAGTTATATGTGAATAGAAATGAAAAAAAAAATGAATTCAACCCACATTATTCAGTTCTGATCTCGCGGTTGTGCATTTTCAGGCTGGTTTGGTACTAGGACGGACTTTTATCGGGAAGGTGTTCCCATCGTTTACAGAGAATGTATTCCCCGACGTTGGAGACATATTTTTGGAAGTGTTATCAAAACTAGGAGTCACTTTCTTTATGTTCCTGGTAGGAGTAAAGATGGATCCAAGTTCAATCTTTAAAGCTGGAGTTAAGGGTTATACAATTGGCAGTGTTGTCACTATTGTACCTACATTAGCTGGATATTTTGCCACCCAATACGTTGATACATATTATCCCGTTTACCGAAGGCCAGCTATGGCTTCCATTATCTCAACCCAAGTCCTAGTCCCATTTCCTGTTATTGCCGTCCTCCTTATAGACCTAAAAATCATGAATTCCGAGCTAGGTCGGATTGCTTTGGCATCTTCATTGATCAGCAGTATAGTAACGGTCTTTTTACAAACTGTCATATCAATCACGAGGCTTAGATTGGTAGGTGGGTCCACTATGGTGGTATGCCAAGCCATATTTTATTGTGTCATTTCGACTTTTCTTTCAGTGGTGATCATGCGCTTTATCTCCTCTTTGATTATAAATCAAACGCCAGAAGGGAAGCCGGTTAAAAAAACTTATGTCGCATTTATTTCGGCCCTCGTTCTGCTAATTTCTCTTATAAGCGACAATGTGGGTCTTCAATATCATGTTCTTCCGTTCATCTTGGGACTGAGTATTCCAGATGGACCACCATTGGGGTCAACACTGGTGGAGAGGTTGGAAACGTTAGTATCTGGCTTGTTTGCGCCTTTGATGATGACATATTGTGCTTTGACAATGGATTTGTGGGTGTTTTATGATTTGGAATATATTTGGGCACTTTGGCGAATCGTCTTAATTGGATTCGGCGTTAAATTTGCCTCTGTTTTTATTCCGGCCATGCTTTGCAAGGTCCCACTTAGAGACTCCATTGCTCTTGCTTCAGCACTCAATGTCCAAGGAATTGTCGAGGTCGCATTTTATCATACTCTTTACCGAAATCAGGTACTTCAACTTTCCTTCAGACCATTCTTGGAATAGACACTCTAAAGAAACAATTGTATTTGTCTGATTAACCTATTTTTAAAAAGGTTGATTTTTAATAGAAAAAAATCATTAACATTCTTGCTTTTCACTTTTAAAATTTTTGTTTTGCAAAAATATAATGAACTTTGAAAAAAAAATCATTTAGGACAAAGTTATTTGAAAGTAAAGTTTCCAAAGGTCATTCATTTTGGGATAAAAAAGGGCATTCAATTTGGGACAGAGGGAGTATAAGATTATCTGAGTTTTTGAAATAAAAAAAAGGCTTGGTGGTAAAATCTTAACTTGGCTCAAAATTCACTCGACCATTAATTCTCTATATCCATGAGTATAATTTAGCGTCTTTGATTTATGAGCTCGTGTACTCGTTAAATTTTGTTGACAAGTCTCACTTGGCTTGCAGACACTTGATGATGATGCGTTTGGCGTAGTGCTTCTTTCCATTGTGTTTGTATCTGCACTTTCAACCATCCTCGTCAAACTTGTCTACGACCAATCATTTACTTACAGAGGCTATCAGAAACGAAGCATTCTACACAACTCGCAAAACGGTGAGCTTCGGGTACTCGCGTGTGCCCATCGCCAAGATGACGTCATGAGTGCCATTAAGCTTCTAGAAGTTTCCACCCCAACAAAAGAAAGTCCTATTGCTTGTTACGCACTCAACCTAGTTGAGCTTGTTGGACGAGCCACCCCAATGTTAATCAACCATCGGCTCGGTCAAAAGTCAACTACGACCGTAAGTAACCGCTCCCAACAAATGATTGATTCTTTCCAACACTTGGAAAATCGCTACTCGGGTTTAATCGTTTTCCAAGCATTTACTTCAATGTCGATGCCTAAATTCATGCATCACGATATTTGTTCCCTTGCTTTTGATAAGTTGACCGCATTGATCATATTACCTTTCCATAAGAAATGGAACTCCCAAGGGCAAGTCGTGTTTGACAGCAATATTCTTAGAACAATTAACCGGAATGTTCTAGAAATGGCTCCGTGTTCCGTTGCCATATTCGTTGACCGTAGGAAAATCCGTCACGAAGCAGGACAAGCCGCCGACGCACAGGTGTATAACGTGGGTGTAATCTTCTTGGGTGGGGAGGACGATCGGGAGGCATTAGCTTATGGGAAACGGATGGCTAATTCATTGACGGTGCACCTAACTGTGGTGAGGCTTGTTGCGGCGGATGATTTGGTGGGAGACCAGTGGGACACGGTACTGGATACGGAGACGTTGAAGGAGGTGAAGGTGCAAAGTGTGCACCAGAGTAATATTGTTTATAGGGAGGAGAGGGTGAGAGATGGGCCGGAAACTGCTTTGATTATAAATGCAATGGAGGAAGCTTTTGATTTGATTATAGTAGGAAAACGGCATAAAGATGATTCGCCATTGTTGTCGGGGATCACGGAGTGGAGTGAGTTACCGGAGTTTGGTGTGATCGGAGATATACTTGCTACTTCGGAGGTGAAGAAACCAGTTTCTGTGCTGGTGGTGCAACAACAGATTGTGAGGACCAAGTAAAAATGGGTCTGATCCGTTTCTTTTCTTTGATGAATTATGCAGGTTTAGTAAAATTGGGATTTTTTTTTCTTCCTCCTTAGAACACATACAGTAGGCATTGGATTGAGGAATTGTGTAAGCATCTTCAATTCCAAAGCTGCCATTTCCCAGGAATGGGTGAACAGTCACCTAAAAAATAAATCACATTTCTACTTTAAATTACTCCCTTCATCCCAAAATAATGTTGCATTTGACTTAAAATAATTGTTGTATTTGACTTGTAAACATTTTTAAATAGTGTATTTTACCAGTTTATACATTTCTTGTATAATATCAAATTGCACTATTTCTTAATTCAGAAAAGCGTCATTTATTTTGAGACGAAGAAAAAAAAAGTAAATATTTATTCAGGGACCGAGTAGTATTACTATAAAAGGAAAAGGGAAAACATTAAACTTTATGACAAACCTCAAAGGTGAAAGTTGGAATTAACTCTTCAATGTTTTATTAAATTTTAGTAAATAATAAAATTTTATTAACAAAAACACAAAATTTGGAATTGGCAATGCACAGAAAACGGTCGCTCAATTCAAATGGTAGGGCTTTTGTTAATAAAAGAAGCGCTAAAAACAACATCGATCATAACGTTTGCCGTTTGACGAACTAAATGCATATAGAGATAAAAAAATTGGCCAATTCCTCTAATGCCCCTGTAGCGAGATTCAAATTCAATGCAGTACGCATCAGATCTTAAATTTCACATGCACTCCTCGCCATTTTATAACTGACTTATAAGACTATTTCATCTCTTATATAAGTGAATTATAACACTTTTTAGTCTCTTATAATTGACTTATAAAATAATTTTTTTAACAAAAAAAAAATCAAAAATTTCAATAGTAACAACGTATCTCATAATTTACACATTACAACTCTTATATCTGAATTATAAGACCAACTTGCATTTTATAACTAATTCGTCTCTTTTAATATAAAACAAAAAATTTCAACAGAAAAAACAAAAATTTCAAAAATAACGACGATTTAATTTCAAAATTTAAACATTACAACTTTTATACTCCCTCCGTCCCACCTCAATTGGTCCATTGAGGTGGGACACGATTTTTAAGAAAAATTATTAAAGTGGGTAGAAATTAGAGGAGAGAGAATGTAAAAGTTAAATGTGTGGTAGGAAATAGGAGAGGGAATGTAAAAGTTAAAAATATTTAATAGGAGAGAGAATGAGTGGGAGGAATAGTAAGTTAAAGTGGGTATAATGAATGGTTTTTTTGTAAATATATGGAGATGATAAGGATATTAATATAGGAAAAACTTTCCATTTAAGGAATGGACCAATTGAGGTGGGACGTCCCAAAAAGGAAAATGGACCAATTGAGGTGGGACGGAGGGAGTAGCTTAATTATAAGACCAAATAACCTCTTATAATTGACTTATAAAACAATTTTTTAAACCAAAAAAACCAGTTCGCCTCTTATAATTAAAGTATAAAAGTAATTTTTTTCACTTTTTTTCACAAAAATAAAATAAAAATTTTAATATTTTATTAATGTTGACTCTCATATTCGATCAAACAACAATTAGCTCTTATAACTGACTTATAAGACTATATTATCTCTTATAAGTGACTTATAAAACTAATTTGTCTCTTATATTGACTTATAAGACAAATTTTTTCAACAAAAAAAGTCATAATTTTCAATAACAACAACGAATTAATCTCATAATTTACACATTACAACTCTTATAGCTAAATTATAAGACCTACTTGCCTCTTATAACTAATTCGTCTCTTATAATTGACTTATAATACAAATTTTTTTCAATCAAATCACCTGTTATAATTAATTTATAATACCATTTTACCTTTTATTGAAGTATAAGACCAATTTTTATTAAATGAAAAGAAAAAACATAGATCAACCACAAATAACATTTCAAAATAATTATACAAACAAAATAACTCCAAAATTGGACTCTTTGTACACTAAATCCATACCAGTAAATTGATTCCAAAAATCACCAAATCCATATGTATCATACTCGCATTTATCTAATTTGGAAGAGCAAGAGTGAAATAATTTTAAATCTCCATATGTACCTTACTTCCATGGAACTTTCAGCAAAGGCCAAAAATATAACATGAAAACTCAGTTTTTTCACCTTTGGAAAAAAATTGTGCATACACAAACTATTACTAATATAAAAAATACTTTCATTTTCATTTGGCAATCACTAACAACTAGATTCTTGTGATATGCATATTTAGGGTGAGTAATGAGCTCTTCCCTGCTGGAGAAAAATTCTAGAACCAATGGATTCCGGTCAGATTTGATAGAGCAGAGACAAGCATACCCGAGAAGGAGGAGTCCGGATCTGGAGCTAGTCGGAGAAATTGAGAGCTGAAGGTAGAATTCGAGAAATTAACGGAGACAAATGATCATGGAGAGGGCAGGTTCATCAGATCTGCTCAGATTTGCTGAATTTGGATCAATGGAGGCCGGCAGTAGGCTTGTATTCTGAGGTAGTGATGGATTGTGGTGAGCAAGCATGGAGTTTCTCGGTCAGATTCGGGAGGAAAGAGACGCTAGTGTGGGTGGAACGAAGGGGAGTGACGATTGAAGAGAGACGCCGGATACGGAGAAGAAGGTTGAATGTAATAAGAAGGTTGTTCAACTTAGAAAAAATCATGAGAACATGATAGCACTCCATCAAAAACAACTTTTGAATTCACCTCAAATTTCATCTTTGTGTACTCCAAGTCAATAGCCCAGACCGCATGGTACAAACCAAGGGCCACTCCCTCTGCGACCATAATAATTTTGTCTATAGTCAGTGCCCATCTAACAACATCCAACAAAGTACTGTTGCGGTACTGAACTTTCAACCATAATTCACCATTAGTGATATACAAATATAAATTCACGACATGTATTTGATTGAGATTGAAAGAAATGGAGCGGCTCTGATACCAATTGAAAGAAATCGAGCGGCTAGGAAGTGCACAGGAAGTTACAGACGCCTGATGTGAGTACTGATGCTATCACACCAGCACTAGCATCAGCGATAAACGCAGCGGAATAAACAGTTTTAAAACGAATTAAAACACAAAAATAACACTTATCTACATCAACTTGCTGTAGACAATAAAACTTCTCTTATTAAAATACTTTTGAATCGGTTACACAAATGAAATTAAGAGAAGACAAAATAAACAAACTAAACTCTCACAAAAACTGGAACTCTGTGCTTCAGCAAATAGAGTCAGTAAAGGCATAGGAAATAATGAACTGAGATATTCATATATATAGCCAAGGAATCCCACAATTTAGGATGAGATAAGCTTGAGGAACACATCTTTTAGTTTAGACTTCTTTATCTTCTTAACCACTCAAGCAATCCTTCTTTCTTTAGACTTCTTTCCTTGTGTGAGAGTCCTACAGAAATAAACAAAATATACTAAAACAAATCCATATTTTGCTAGTATGTTAGTTAATTAAACAAAATCAATTTACAATATAAACAATATTTACCTAAATTAATTAATATAAAGAAAGTAACAAATCTAAATTAAGTCAACCTTTGACTTGTCAATGTGTGTGGGACACCACACACTTTCAATCTCCCCCTGATTTGTTGCTTTCTGGTCAAAACAGATAATAAGCCAAGATCATATAATAGCTAATAAAAAAAATTCAATAAGAAATTCGAATACTCTCCCTAAATATCAAATGTTCAGATAATCAAAACAAAGACAAATCACACCACCATTGTTCCTAAACAACAGTAAACAAACACAAAAGAAACATAAAGTAGAAATAGATTTTGAAAATGGAGAGTTAAAAACTTGGCTTGTATTCTCCCCCTTTTTGATCGGAAAGGCTGGCCTTGGCTGCCAACAACCTGTTCCTTCTGATAGACATTTCCTTGAATTCCTTGAAATGAACCCTTCCTAGAAGCATAGTCTTCTCAAGGAAATTTATCTCCTCATCATAAATACTAGCCGGATCAATCTGTGGTATTTGAGATGTGATATCCCCAACACCAGCCATATCAACTTCTTCTTCAACAAATGTCTGATTCAGAACCTTCTCAACTATGAATCCATTCATTCTGAGGAACTCATACCTCTCCTTTACCATATTTGACGTGAAAGATTCAACAGATGGTGAAATTACAGTGGATTCGGAGAGTTTGGATCTTTTGGAACACCTAGACATAGGCGTGGAGCTTACTGAGGCAGTTGCCTCTGTATCAACATACAATTACACAACGCCGTCGTTTGGGGCTATTGGAGACTGAGGAGGAGAAACGGTGGAGCTTGGGAAAGCCGAAAGTGAAGGAGACGTCATTGCCCTTTTAGGACAAAAAACAGAGAGAAAAAAATAGGGAAAGAAACACGGTGGAGATTTAAGGCGAGGTGACATGGTTTTATTAAAGATGATAGAAAAAACCTTTTTGGAGAAGGACACACTGGGAGGTAGAGTTTTAAGTTGGACTAAATATCTTGGCATCCAAAAATTTGAACTCACCTCAACCTCTTTGGAATTCCTTAGATGATAAGGAAAGAAAATGTCAAAATCCTTTTTGAAATCAAATTCCTTTCTCCTTGATGAATAATATACCTTCCATAAGAATAAAAAAAATTCACATACATGTACTCCCCCTAAACACATGGACATCAAAATAAAAAAAAATTGTTGAGCACAAGATCTTTTAACAAAATTAATTAGGGAGCGAAAAATATTTGTATAATATTTTCACTAAGGACCAGGTTGACTTAAATTTATGACTAAGCAAATGATGCATAATGTACAAACATGTGAAGGATAAATCTCAGCATATGTGCGGCATGAGATGTGATTACAGCAGGGGACACATCTCCTCTAGAAAAGTCAATGAATTGAAATCTTGTCTTGCTTGGCCTCTAGGATGCATCCACCCATTTTTTATTTGTGGAAAAAAAAAATTGGGTAGCTTTCACTCTTCTTTACTTTCATGGATAGCCCTCTTTCGAATGATCATGTCAATTTGACTCAAACTTTCTCTTGATGTCATTTTAATCACATTGAAATGACTTCATACCAAGAGTGGAGCAGCTGTTTCCCTTTAGATTAAGCACCCACCAAGAGACATCCAATAGGATAAATTTGTGAGTCAACAATTGTTGACACCTTTTAAGAAGAATTCACAATTCAGAGAGGAGTCGAGTCAAAGATGTAATACAAGTGACCACACTGAGATTAATCGTGCAATGCATTTTTAAAATTTTTTTTTTGAAATAAAATATACAAGTGTAAGCTCTGATGTGATCACACGAGGGATCACATCATCAGATGGCACACAAACACAGAGACTTCCTTAGAATAGAAAATCTCTGAAAATCAAGGGCTTTGGTGAAAATATCAGTCAACTGTTTTTCAGTACTTATTGATTCCATGCTAATGATTTTCTGCTCAACAAGATCAAGAATAAATGATGTCTAATGTCAATGTGTTTAGTTCGTGAGTGTTGAACATGATTTTTTGATATTTCTATGTCACTTAGATTATCACAAAAGATAGTTAAAATATCACTTTTAAGACCATAATCCTTAAACATTTGATTCATCCAAAAAGGTTGAGACATAATCCAATTTTCATCATTCATTTCCTCATTAACATTCTTAGGCTCAAGATGAGAAACGAAACAGCAAGAGCTTACCTTGCTTACCTGTGAGTTTACACAACTCAATCCAGCCAGTTCTCGGTAGTTGACCCGTGGCTTTTCCCTTGTGTTTACCTTCTCATTAACATCACCAATCACTTGGGTGATTGGATGATTCTTTTGAATCCTGCTAGGTATGTCTCTAATTCTGTCCAGGTTCCCTTCTATACATTCGGAATTGTTTGACAAATTTTCTGAATTTGATGTAGACTCATCTGGTCCTGATGTAGGCGGTGATGTGATCACACCAGGACCTGCATCAGTTTTCTGTAACTCTGTTTGCAGTTCCTGTTCAGCTGTATTTTGGGTGACTTCCATCATTTCCACGCAACCTGAGACATCATCTTCAAGAGTTTTTAGATTCAAATCAGCAGTATCATCAAAAGTGACATTAATAGACTCCATAACAGTATTGGTTCTAAGGTTGTAAACCCTATAAGCACGGCTATTTGTGGAATACCCTAGGAATACAACCTTATCATTCTTAGTGTCAAATTTAGACGGATAGTCTCTATCATTCAGAACATAACATATACATTCAAAAACATGAAAGTACTTGAGAGTAGGTTTTTTTTACCAAGAAGTATTTCATCAGGAGTCATGGTTGACCCAACCCTCAAGTAGACTCTATTTCCTATGTGACTCGCCATGTTAAGAGCCTCAACCCAGAATCGTTTAGAGATGTTTTAGAGCTAAGCATGACACGAGCCATCTCTTGCAAAGTACGATTCTTTCTTTCAGCCACCCCATTCTGTTGGGGAGTTTTAGGGGCTAAAAAATCATGGGTTATTCCTTTGGAGCCACAAAATTCAGAGAACAAATTATTCTCATATTCAGTTCCATGATCGGACCGAATTTTAATCACTTTCTTACCATGCAAACTTTTGACATTTTTATACCACACGTAAACACCTCAAGTGCTTCAGATTTTTCTTTCAAATATAAGACCCATGTGTACCTAGAAAAATCATCTACACACACAAATGAATATTTCTTTTTACTTAAGCTTTCAACTTCAATGGGTCCCATAAGGTCGTATGAATTAGTTCCAAGATCTCAGAAGTGGAACATTGATCAACCTTTTTGTGGGAAGCCTTAGTTTGCTTTTCCTTTTGACAAGGACCACACACACTTACTTGTTTGAAATCAAGTTTAGGTAAGTGTTTAACAGCATTAAATCTCACCAACTCTTCCATTTTCCTAAAACTTGCATGACCTAATTTTTGATGCCAAACCTCAAGGTCATTAACTTTGGAACTAAGGCAGGACAAGTTATCACCAAATTTATAACAATTATCTTGAGACCTTATTCCAGTGAACAAGCACTTATCAGTGCTATCAAACACTTTGCATTCATGCTTGTCAAAATTGACATGTAAATTGTCATCACATAGTTGGCTTATACTAATGAGATTAGCTTTCAAGCCTTCCACATGATAGACATTTTTCAATTTA
The DNA here is from genome assembly GCA_022495995.1 of Adenophora triphylla var. japonica. Classification (NCBI taxonomy): domain Eukaryota; kingdom Viridiplantae; phylum Streptophyta; class Magnoliopsida; order Asterales; family Campanulaceae; genus Adenophora; species Adenophora triphylla. The sequence goes on along the minus strand of JAFEMH010003459.1, from coordinate 100,564 downwards.
GGCATATGATTAACACATAAAGTACCCTTACCAACAATCTTACCTTGGGCTCCTCCCCCATAATTCACATTTTCACCTTTGATAGTGGTGTAATCTGTTAGAAATTTTGCATTACCTGTCATGTGCCTTGAGCACCCGCTATCGAAATACCATGAGCTAGCAATGCTGCTCTTGAGAGAGGTAAAAACAACATTACATTCCTCACTCTTCTTTTCAATCCACATGAACTGACCAGTTTTCTGGTGATGTGATTGGTGATATGAGTGCATCCGGACACTCATCTGAGGAGCATCCTTTCCCAGATCATGAATTCTTTTGTAGCAAAATGGTCTTATGTGACCTGGTAAGAAGCAGTAGTGACACACAAATCTCTTCTTCTTGGGTGATGTTTTAGAATTGTGAAAGTTCTTAGGTTTAGAGGAACTCTCTCCTTCTTTTGAAAAATTTGATTCAAAGCCGAGACCTGTTTTAGAAAAATGGCCCATACTTAGAACCTCATCAAGAGTTGCCTTTCCAGTATTCATTTTTGCAAATGTTTTCTTGGCCTCTGTGAGTTCCGTTTTGGTTTTCTCAAGTTCAATGTCACGTTTAGTGAGCATGACCTCAAGTTTGGCTATGAAATCTTTTTGATTGTCATTTTTAGTGGTGACCTCTTTAAGTTCACCTTTTAAAGTTGAAATTTCAGTAGAGAGTTTCTCATTGACCTTTTAAAAAATGGCAATCTTTTCTACACGTTTTTTCCAATCAGCATATAAATTAGCATAAGCATCAAGGAGTTCTTGATAACTTCCATCATCCTCTTCTTCATTCTCTGTTTTCTTAGTCAGCGAAGAATTAAAACAGTTTACCCCAAAGTCAGAAGATGTGATGGTAGATGTGACAGCATCTGAAGATACATCAGATTGATGTACATGACTTGGAGGCGAGATTTTCATGATTGCTAAGTTTAGCATTTCATCTTCGTCCTCACTGTCAGTAAGGGTCGCACAAAAGCTCATCCCCTTTTTCTTCAGAGTGTTGGCACACTCATTGGCATAATGCCCAAAACCTTTACAAGCTCTACATTGGACAGTATCAGATCTATTCTTAGTGAAACTAGTAGGTTTCTTGAAACTACCCTCAGTATCCTCCTTTGGTTTTTCAAAAGAAATTGGTTTTTTAGAAGGAAATTTGTTGTCCCTTTTATTTTTAAGAAAAGAAGTAAATTTTTTAGTTAAAAAGGCAACATCTTCAGTTTCCAAATTTGAAGTATCTATCTCATTAGAGATTTCTTCAATTTCTTTTGGTACTGTGGATACTTTAGAGAGAGCAAAAGCAAGAGCAACACTTTCAGCTTTATGTTGTTACTGAATAGATGTGTTCATCTCAAACATGGTTAGTTTACCCACAATAGTATCTAAACCCATGGTTGTAGTATCATGAGCTTCCTCAATAGCTACAATTTTTATATTAAACTTATCAGTAACAGTTCTTAACATTTTGCTCACTAATCTAGCATTTGATATAGGTTCGCCTAGGGAGAGACATTCATTTGAGATTTCTCTCAATTTAGCAGAATAGCTCTTTATGTCCTCTGTCTCATTCATTCTCAAGTTTTCAAACTTGGTCATGAGAATTTTCAACCTAGTAGCCTTAATACTATCATCACCCTCACAGTGACCTTGCAAAATATCCCAGACAGTTTTTGCTACATTTTGATTGATAACAAGACGAAACATGTGTTCATCCACATGACTCGAAATAGCACCTAAAGCCTTGGAATTATAATTAGCTAGAGTTACTTCAGCAACAGTCCATTCTTCCTCAGGTTTTGTATTCATCTCAAACATGGTTAGTTTACCCACAAGAGTATCTAAACCCATGGTTGTAGTATCATGAGCTTCCTCAATAGCAGCAATTTTTATATTAAACTTATCAGTAACAGTTCTTAACATTTTGCTCACTAATCTAGCATTTGATATAGGTTCGTCTAGGGAGAGACATTCATTTGAGATTTCTCTCAATTTAGCAGAATAGCTCTTTATGTCCTCTGTCTCATTCATTCTCAAGTTTTTAAACTTGGTCATGAGAATTTTTAACCTAGTAGCCTTAACACTATCATCACCCTCACAGTGACCTTGCAAAATATCCCAGACAATTTTTGCTACATTTTGATTGATAACAAGATGAAACATGTGTTCATCCACATGACTCGAAATAGCACCTAAAGCCTTGGAATTATAATTAGCTAGAGTTACTTCAGCAACAGTCCATTCTTTCTCAGGTTTGAGTTTTTAAACTTTTTCGGAGGTTTCCCCCTCTTCACTCTTAGTTTCAACCTTAGGAGGAGACCATGGAATAATAATACTAAGCCACGCTCGTTCATCAATTGCTTTGATGAAGAGACGCATCTTAGCTTTCCAAATAGCATAATTAGATCCATCTAAAACCGGTGGACGGTATTGATTCAAGTGCGATTCCATAATGACCGCTCTTTTTTGGATCTCACTCAGTGAAGTCGAGTGGAGCTCTGATACCAATTGAAAGAAATGGAGCGGCTCTGATACTAATTGAAAGAAATCGAGCGGCTAGGAAGTGCACAGGAAGTTACATACGCCTGATGTGAGTACTGATGCTATCACACCAGCACTAGCATCAACGATAAACGCAGCAGAATAAACAATTTTAAAATGAATTAAAACACAAAAATAACACTTATCTACAGCAACTTGCTGTAGACAATAAAACTTCTCTTATTAAAATACTTTTGAATCGGTTACACAAATGAAACTAAGAGAAGACAAAATAAACAAACTAAACTCTCACAAAAACTGGAACTCTGTGCTTTAGCAAATAGAGTCAGTAAAGGCGTAGGAAATAATGAACTGAGATGTTCATATATATAGCCAAGAAATCCCACGGTTTAAGATGAGATAAGCTTGAGGAACACATCTTTTAGTTTAGACTTCTTTATCTTCTTAAGCAATCCTTTTTTCTTTAGACTTCTTTCCTTGTGTGAGAGTCCTACAGAAACAAACAAAATATACTAAAACAAATCCATATTTTGTTAGTAGGTTAGTTAATTAAACAAAATCAATTTACAATATAAATAATATTTACCTAAATTAATTAATATAAAGAAAATAACAAATCTAAATTAAGTCAATCTTTGACTTGTCAATGTATGTGGCACACCACACACTTTCAGAGATAAGCAACGAAAATTTTCATAGAAACCCAGAAAATACACAAATTACACGAAACCTTGAATAAAGGAAGGAAATCATAAACCCTCAACACGAAACCATGGACCCGCTTGCCTGCCTAGCCCACGCCCAGATCCGCCGAGCCCAGCCTGCCTCCATGCACGGGCCGGATCCTTGATTTCGGCCAACAGGCCGGGCCAAGCCTGCCGGACTTTTAGGCCTGTATAGCCCAGCCCGCCTCTTTGCCCAACCCAGTTTAAGTTTAACATGTTTAATTTGTAATTTTAGCCAAAATCAGAGTTATGGAATTCGAACTTGGGACCTTTGCATATGAAAGCTTGAACTAAACCACTAGTCTAACACCTTGTTTGTGTCAAGTATAAAAATACTTTCTATTAATATAAATCAAATTCGAAATTTATTACTTTAAATAATTATAAAAAAATAACTAGCTTTTCTATTATAATTTAAAATAGCTTAGAAATAACTCTTTTTAAAAAATAATTATTTTAAAATATATTATTAAATGAAAGTATATACTTATTGAGTATTGAATAATATTAAATTTTCATTTCATAATATTATTAGATATAGTATAGTTAGATAAATATTTAAATATTTTTGACAATAATTTATTGAAGAAAGTAATTTTTAAATTTTAAATTTTAATTACTTTATTCAATAAATATAAGCATGACAGATTTATTTCCTTGAATTAATATTAAAATTTGGATTCTTCAACCAAACTTATCCTTAGTCCAGTGGTAAGCCTCCTATTATCACTCAAACAACCCAAGTTCGAATCCCTCTTCCCCTCCTGTTAATATTTTGAAAAAAAAATATGGGTAAAGCCCGCCCAAACCCGCCAACCCAGCCAGACGGGCAAACGTTAATATTTTGAAAAAAAAAATAGGTAAAGCCCGCCCAAACCCGCCAACCCAGCCAGACGGGCAAACGGTGCGGGCCGGATCCTACCCAGATAGGCGGGCCAGAGCGGGCTTGGCCCACGGGCCTCTCAATAGCGATATGGGCTTCACCCGTTATCCGCGGGCTGCTTTCAAACGGGCCGGGCCGGCCCGTCCCGATTGTTCATCTTCAGGCCCCACATATGGAGAGAAAATCATATTCAAAACTAAGAAAAAGTACTTTTTTATTATTGAAAAACAATAAATCACTTTTTAAATAAAACATTAATTATTAATTATTGATGATAGTCAGAAAATAAAATAAAATAAATAAAAAGGAGAGAGAGAAAAAAAAAGGGTCTAGATTTTTGTTTGGAAATATATAATTTGATCTGAAATATAATAAAAATATTTTAGAGTAAAAATGCATCAGTAGTCCCCATACTTTACACTTTTTTGCCATTAGTCCTTGTATTTGCATGTGTGCTTGGTGACGTGATAACTTAATAGCTTGATTACTAACACCATCCAAACTCAGTGATCAGCTATGTGCAAAAACAAGGTATTTGAACCAATTTGGTACAAGCAGTCCGATTGCATAAGACAGCCCATATTTATAAAATAGATTTGATCCATGAAAAGACGAATTTTGGAAGAAAAATGACTCATTAGATATGAGTCGTAGATTTGGAAACCAAAGGCAATGATTGATCCCCAATCCCGGGATTGACCGCCTATTCGAGTCATCCGACTACTGCTATGTTGTCGAACTGATTAACCAAATTCTAAATTTGAACCAATCAAGTGCAAACTCCAACGCATTTAATCCTAATATATTATGACCAACATTACATCAATTTTCAAGAAGATGATAAAAATAGAGACCATCCCATGAATAAATCAAATGCATTACAACCAAGGATCGATCCAACTCAAATTTCTTTGTGGCTCCCCATTTCTAAATCCGCTGAATCCTAAATCATCTCTGCATCAGTAGTTGTCCAAACAGAGGCCATTTCCTATTGCTTTCGGACACTCCTAATTCTTCGATTTTTTATGCAAATTCGACAGCCTGTTCAAGAGCAAATTTTTCATTGATTAGAGGGGGTGATTGAATATTGATCATCCATGGACCCGGAGAAGTATATACAAAGTGGACAGTTGCCAGGCCTTCCTGATGATTTTTGCAGACTGGAAATACCTGTTGATTATCCAAACATATGGTTTATGCCTCAAGCACCAAGAAATTTCCTTCAATATGGTTTACCGCGAGTTCAATTACAGATTGCTCTTATTTTCCTTGTCACCCAATTCATCCATCTCTTTCTTAAACGCTACTCCATGCCCCGGATCATCTCCGAGATCTTGGTACATCCTGCTATTTTTCCTCGTCTTTTTCTTGAAAGTTATGATGCTAAAAAAATATTGTTTGGTTATGAATCTGCAGGCTGGATTGATACTAGGACCAACAATAATGGGAAGGTTGATCCCGGAATTTACATGCACGTTATTTCCTGAAGATGGAGATGTTTTATTAGAATTGATGTCGAAAATTGGATTTATCTTCTACATGTTCCTCGTTGGAGTAAAGATGGATCCATTTATGGTAAGTAAATCTGGAATGAAGGGTGTAATTATCGCTTCTTCTCTGGTGATACTCCCTCCGATTTTCAGCGTCCTCTATACGGTGCTGGTAATAGATAAAAACTTCACTCATTACCGAAGACCTCCAGCTGCAGCAGTCATGATGATAAACATGCTCATCCCATTTCCGGGCATTGCCAGCCTTCTGATCGACCTGCAAATCATGAACTCAGAGATTGGACGGCTTGCCTTAGCATCCTCCTTGATCACTATGTGTATCACTTCCTTCATGTATAACATCGGAGCTATTCTTAGACTCTCAGAAACGAGATGGAATTTGGCATTTGAATCCTCCGTTCTAAGTCTGTTATTCATTTCCTTCATTATATTCGGGCTCAGGCCGCTAGCTTTATTGATAATCAAACAGACGTCAGAAGGGAAGCCCGTGAAGAAGGTTTATATTGCGTGTGTGGCTTTTGTGGTTTTGGGTGTTGCTATTGCGAGTGATAATACGGGTCTTCAGTATCATTTTGGTCCGTTTGTGTTAGGTTTGATTGTCCCCGACGGACCTCCGTTGGGGTCCACATTGGTGGAGAGATGGGAAACGTTAGTAACGGGGTTGTTCGCTCCGTTAATGGTGACTTATTGCGCATTGAAAGTTGATTTATTTGTGCTTTATGATCTGGAGTTTCTTGGATCAATATCTTTGATCATTTGGGGAATGAATGCTGTGAAATTTCTTGCTGCTTTTGCTTCTGCTCTCTTCTGCAAAGTGCCCATTAGAGATGCTTTGGCTCTTTCCCTCATCATGAACATACAAGGAGTTGTAGAACTGGCAATATACAATGACATCTACAAAACTCAGGTATCTATATACTATTCCTAATTTAGAAATCGTCGTGCATTGTACGGGTGTTAGTCTAGTTAGCTTATCTCAACACGATTCTCGACTTGTTCTTTCAATGAAATCGAATCGCAGGTCCTGGATGGTGAGATTTTCGGGTTGGTGATCGTATCAGTGTTACTCATAGCATCACTGGTAACCTTCGTCGTGAGCCGCATCTACGACGATACATACACTTACCAAGGCTACGAGAACAGATGCATATCGCACATCGAAAATAATGCTGATCTCCGTGTACTTGCCAGCATACAGCGCCACGATGACACCGTGGGAATCATTAAACTACTCGAGATTTCAAGTCCCAGCAAGGTTAGCTCAATAGCGGTCTATGCACTCAGCCTAGTTGAGCTTGTTGGTCGAGCCACTCCACTCCTCATCAACCATGGTTTAGGTCAAAAGTCAACTTCTCGACGTTCCCAACAGATGATTGATACATTTCAATATTTGGAGCGGAAGTTCCCGGGAGTCATGACCACCCAATGCTTCACGAGTGTTTCGCTCCACAGATTTATGCACCATGACATTTGTTCGCTAGCGTTTGACAAGTTAACTTCGCTCATCATACTCCCGTTCCATATGAAATGGAATCAGAACGGTCAGATCATCTTCAACAGTGGTGCTTTGAGAACGATAAACCGACACGTAATGGACATGGCCCCGTGCTCTGTAGCCGTTCTCATCGACCGGAGAAAAATCCGGAACACGTCAGCGGGCCCCACCAGCTCGTCGGAATACCATGTGGGGGTACTCTTCCTCGGAGGGAATGATGACCGGGAAGCATTGGCTTATTCAAAGCGTATGGCAAGCTCTCCCGGAGTTTACTTGACGGTTATTCGGCTTATTGGGGTGGATCATAAGAAGGAGGAGCAATGGGATGCCATACTTGATATGGAAGCATTGAAAGAAATCAAGATGACAAGTTTAACACAACAGCGTAGCAATGTAGTGTATAGGGAGGAGACAGTGAACGATGGACCTGGAACGGTTGCGATTATTGATGCAATGATGGAAGCTTTCGACTTGATTTTGGTCGGGAAGGGTCATAGGGAAGATTCGCTGTATTTGTCAGGGTTAACGGAATGGACCGATTTCCGGGAGCTGGGAACGGTTGGAGATATACTTGCTTCTTCAGACATCAAAAGACCAGTTTCAGTTCTAGTGGTACAGCATCAAGTTCTTAGGAAAAGATGATAAGTTTTCATTCCAACTGAGGTTTCAACCCAGAAACTAGGACAGTCTTTACTCTGTCTTGCATCATAAGTAGACCCCACTGAAAAAAAAAAGGTTCTACTGTTAGAATTTGACTTCTTTATGTACATAGTTAGGACTCAGAAGATTTTACTGCTGTTTTTGTATAATTAGTTGTGAGCAAACATTGTGAGATTGTTCTAAAAGTTTGGGGGGTGAGAGGATAATGGGGTTATTTGTCAAACTTGAAATACCATCTCAAGAACAAATCTCTACACAAAGGATCATTAACAAGAAGAAAGCCAAAGTATTGACTCCCCTCTATGATAAATGTAGCAGTTAACTAGTCAAATATTTTAAGGAATACAGTATGATTTTCTTGTATGTACATTTCTTGTACTAGGATAAAATTGCACTTAAACTATTTTTTTTGTTTTTTTTTTTTTTAGAAATGCGACATTTTGGGATGGACTAAAAAGGAACACGCCATACTTAATATAAGACGGATGGAATAATTAGTAGTAGTAAAAGGGAGCTGACCTTCTCCAAGTTCGTAACCACTTATATCTGTCATTGCCATTGCCTCATTTGCTTCCCCTGCTGCTAACTCTTACAGAGATTCTCATGTTCGATGTCTTTCTCTGTAGGAGGAGGTTTTGTTTTGTTTTGTTGACACCCCAAACTCGGACAATGAGAAGAAGAACACGAGACTATATCCATCTCCCCAACTCCTGTAAAAGCATAAAAAGCACTTAATCTATATGCAAATCAAATTAATTACAGATCTATACAATGCCACAGTATGAGCATTACCAAATTCTCCTATAATAAAACACACACATTTTCACTCTCAAGTCTCAACTATAACTCATATTTGCATTTTATCTGACAAGTAAAATCGAGAATGGTATGAGGGATTTCAAGAATTGTTATTATAGGGTTTTCTGTTACGCGATGTGTCTGAATGGGTTGGTCCGGTTGAATGTAACCACGCTTGAATATCGAGGGAATTCTGAGGCAGCAAATGCTATGAGCTACAAGTTTGCTGCTGTTCCTGACAGAAGATTATCCAAAACTGCAGCAATCAGCACATAGTTGTGAAATCTTATTTGTTAGTAATAAATTATTACTAACTCTGTCCTAAAATGAATGCTCAGTTTTTTTCTTGATCAAGAATAAAAACTGACATTCAATTTCGGACGGATGGATACTGAAAAACTAGTAACTACTCGATAGTCAACAATCTGTTTTACTTACAATAAAGAGGCTTTGCTTTGCCCATAATCTGTTGCTTGAACACAAACAACATTTATTCATTTATTTTTCTTAATTATCTTGGATTGAATTATTTTTGTGGGATTCTTTGTTATTTTTCACTAAATTTAGAACTCATATTAATAGATTCCAAAAATAGAAAGTGGATATCATCCAAGAATGGAGAGAGAGAGAGAGAGAGAGAGAGAGTGAGAGAGAGAGAGAGAGAATTTTGAGTTTTGACCATCTACTCATAACTACTTTACTCAACGGTCACCAAAACATTGAGCTACACCTCTCTCTCTCTCTCTCTCTCTCTCTCTCTCTCTCTCTCTCTCTCTCTCTCTCTCTCTCTGTTTCTGGGTAAACTCCCCTGTTTCTTCTACTTTTCATCTTTTTTCCCAATTCCCAAATCTCTCGTTCTCTTCCTCCTCAAATCAGCAAAAAAATAATAAAAAATGGAAGTAGATCGATCAGCGATCCTACAGGATGTCGGAAATGACACTCAGGTGTGCCAAAACCCGAAGCTAGTAACAACATCAGGGGGAATCTTCAGAAATGCAAACCCTTTACGTTTCTCCTCACCTCTTTTGTTCGTCCAACTCTCTGTTGTTTCCGTTGCCTCTATCCTCATCGATATGTGCCTCGGACCTTTGGGACAATCAACTATCGTCTCTAAAATTTTAGTACGGCCCTATCTCTCTCTCTATGTATATATATGTGTATGTATACTTATCTTTCAATCTTTTTCCACCTGAAAACTTACTAACTAAAACTTTTGGTCCTAATCTTAATTTTTCAGGGTGGTATCTTATTTGGGCCTTCATTCCTTAGTCATCAGTATATTCTAGGATCAGGTTTATTTCCCAAGAGAGGTAGCATGATTTTCAATACACTAGCATCTTTCGGCATCATGTTCTTCCTTTTCTCAATAGGCTTGAAAATGGATACCAGGATGATGATCCGACCCGAACGACACATCATAGCTATAGGCACATGTTCAATCTTCGTGACAATGGCTTTTACGGTCCCATTTGCCATCTTCTTGAAAAATGTTACTCCCATGGACAACACCCTTTCAGAATCCATCGTACTTTTAGCAGGTTCACAATGCCTAACACCTTTTCCAAACATAGTTGTCCTAATGACTGAACTAAAACTGCTGAACACTGACTTAGGCCGTATGGCTATCTCTACATCAATGTTCTGTGATGTCCTGGGCATAAGCCTAACCGCACTATTTTTCACGATAAACCAGTCTAGTTGCGATAATTTTGTTACCCCGCTCATGGCTTTTGCTTCAACTGTGACCCTAATCTTCACCCTTATTTACGGAATCCGCCCTTTGATCCTGCATAAAGTGAGGAATTTACCCGACGGGAAACCAGTGGGGGAAGCATTTCTAAATGCCATTTTCATACTTGTACTAGTAGCAGGACTTGGGAGTGAGATTATAGGGCAGCATTTTGTTTTGGGGGCATTAATGTTTGGCCTGGTGGTGCCAGAAGGGTCACGTTTAGGGGTGACTGTATTATCTAAACTCGAGTATCCTATGATCATACTGTATCCTACATATCTCGCCTGCAACGGGTTGAAAACAGACATCTTTGCAATAACCCCGAGATCTTTATGGATTATGGGGCTTGTCGTTCTCACTTCGTGTCTGGTGAAGATCATAGTTATTATGGTGGTTGGAGTCTATTACAGTATACCCACTACAGACACCTTCATTGTCGGACTTATGCTGAATGCTCGAGGAATATGCGACATCACATTGTACAACTTGTGGAAAGACTCTGCGGTAAATATGCTACTCCCTCCGTCCCAAAATGTCCAAATATTTCTCCAATGATCAAGAGCAAATTTGAGAAATTTTGGGACAGAGGGAGTAACTCTTTTCAATACGCATATTCACATCTTTCAGTCGATCTGAATTTTCGCATAACATATTATCTTAACTATTAATACACTTATTTGGTATTATTGCTTACAGATTCTTTCAGACCAAGAATTCGCCCTATCCATCATCTCGGTGGTAATGGTGACAGCAATCATAACGCCGTTGATCAGACACCTCTACGATCCATCCAAACAACACATGCAAACCAAGAGAAGGACCATTCAGCACGCCAAACGAGACACTGAACTAAGAATACTAGTCTGTATCCAGAACAACGAAAACGTACCCTCCCTAGTAAACCTTCTAGAAGCGTCATACGCAAGTGAAGAGAGCCACATTGCAGTTATAGCCGTGATCCTCGTGGAGCTTGCAGCGAGGAGCACCCCCATGCTCATAGCCCATCAACGAGAGCGTACCCTAACTCCCAGTGACTCCAGGTCGGGCCACATTGTCAATGCACTGCGCCAGTATGAGCTTCACAATGAAAGATGTGCCACCGTCCAATCTTTCAGCTCAATTTCCCATTTTGCCACAATGCACTACGATATTTGTAGGGTGGCACTTGACCAGAACGCCTCTATTGTGATTTTGCCCTTTCATAAGCAGTGGGCCATAGATGGAAGCATTGGTACCGTCAATAGGCACATGCACAGCTTGAACCTTAAAGTTCTAGAACACGCTCCGTGTTCGGTCGGAATATTCATTGACCGAGGAATTTTAACAGGCTCGTCGTTATCAATCCTTAGCAACAAATCTATATACAACGTAGCTCTAATCTACATTGGAGGGGCCGATGACATGGAATGTCTAGCATATGGAGCGCGTATGCTAAAACATGAGAGTGTGACCCTAACTTTGATCCGTTTGCTCGTCTTTGGAAGCGACACTAGAGAGAGGAAGAATGACAGTGAGCTGATTGATGAAATACGATATGAGAACAGTGGAAACTCGAGATTTTCTTATCATGAAGAGGTGGTGAAAGACGGAGTTGGGGTGTCCTCTGCAGTAAGAGAATTGCAAGCAGGTTATGAGTTAATAATGGTGGGAAGACAACATCAGGTGTCGGCTTTAATGGTTGGGCTTGAAGCGTGGAGTGAGTGTCCAGAGCTTGGAGTTATAGGAGACTTGGTGGCTTCGCCGGATTTTAAAAGCACGGCATCGGTGTTGGTGGTGCAACAACAAAGAGTTAGAGGGAAGCTACTTAATAGGGCCATAAAACAGGTGGTGAATGATATTGATCAGTCACCGGTATGTAGTGGAGCAGCAGGGGCTTCCGGTGGCAATAGTAATATAGTAATGTCTAAAGTTTAGAGTTCTTAGTTAGAGAGGCCAGTTCTTTTTTTCTTGTACTCCATTTTCCTAACACAGTTGGTTAGCAGCTGTGTGCATATGTTGTAAATAGCAATATTTTGTTTTGCCTCTGCTTGGTTATGTACAGAATAGAGACTGGAATTCCGTTTTGCAACTCAGGTAGCTCACTGGATACATGTTTTTTTTTTTTTTTTTTTTTTTTTTTTTGTATTTCTTTCATTTCTCTTTTATTCCATTCCATTCCATTTATATTTTTCTTTCCTTTTCTCTTTTGAGAGGAACTGGTATTACCTTGTTATATAGTCTGTTATAAATTTAAAAAAAAATAAAAAAAATCTAATAAGTTCTGACAGAGTTAATATGATTTTTCTCCAAAATTTGAAGGGGTAAAGTGAAAAATATGAGGAAGTTAGGGGGTCAGTTAATTACTCCTTTCTTGGCATATCCGCCTCTAGGCCCAAAACCACTACCAGACACATAAAAACAAAGAGAGAAGCAAACTACTGATAAGGCAGTCCTAAAACCAAAACCTCTCTTTCAGACACACTGTGGAACATCATGGCTACTGCTACTGCATCTTCCTTGTCAACAAGAAGACTGAAGATAGGGATAATAGGCTTTGGCCCCTTTGCACAGTTCTTGGCTAAAACAAGGCCATACTCTTCCAGATCAGATTACTCTGACCTCTGTGCCCATTTGGGTATCTTTTTCTACAGGTAACATAACCAACACCTTTTCCCATATTTCCATTCTAGATGCAAATATTCTGGATAAAAGATTGCCGCGCAGAGTAAGCACTGCAGCACTACAGAGTACAGCCTACACATGGGATTTTTTCACGCCCTCTATTGGTGGATCAATTTGCCTTTAGATGGATCCCACGTGGGCCCAAATTTAATCCCGAATGTCGATCCACCAACAGGGAGTGTGGCGATATCCTTTTCGCAGGCTGCGGTGCTGTAGCGGCTCTTTCGCTGCAGCAGTTCCAAATGCCTCAAATTCCCAGACTATGATGTACAGTCGTTTCTAGCAATTAAGATGGTAATTCCAACAGGTTAATGTGCATGTGCAGGAGTATGGATGAACTTCTAGGATTAGACAATTATGTCATTCTGCTATGCACATCAATCCTCTCTCTATCAGAAGTAGTCAAGTCAATGCCGTTTCACTGTCTGAAACGACCGACTCTGTTTGCAGATGTCCTCTCTGTCAAAGAATATCCTAGAGAAGTTCTACTTCAAGTAATATGAACCCAGCTTTGTGTTTATAATTGCCTATTTGTCTCAGGACTGCACATTTTGCATGTTATTATCATATGTACTGATGAATGCATACATGTGAATAAGGAAGGCAGTACCTGAAGAGTCCGATATTCTCTGCACTTATCCAATGTTTGGGCCGGAAAGTGGAAGAGATGGGTGGAGAGACCTTGCATTCGTGTACGAACGAGTTCGAATAAGGAATGAAGCCATTTGTGCTAGTTTCCTTCAAATTTTTGAAAGTGAGGTAAGCAAGATCAACAGAATTCAAAATTTTGAAACTTTAAACTCCCTCCGCCCCAGAATAATTATCGCATTTGACTTGTCAATGTTTGTGAGGAATGTGCTTTATTAGTTTGTACATTTCTTGTACAATGATACCATTGAACTAAATTCATTTACTTATTTAGAAACGCGACATTTATATTGGGACGAACCAAAAAAGATAGTGCAACACTTATTATTATGGGACAGAGAGAGTAATAACCAGCTAGCACATAAAATATTTAAAAAAAAAAAAAAAGGATATGTCAGAGCTGATTTTTGAATAAATATACGTAGAGAAACCATAAAAAAACATCCAAGCAAAGACACCATGCAAGATTTAAGTAAGCCACATTGACTTTCATGCCTTCAGAAATCAAGTTTATCCAAACTGGGCTAGCTATACTAAAAGATGTTACCTCAGGGTTGCAGACTGCTGGAAATGACTTGTGAAGAGCATGATAAATTAGCTGCCAGTTTCTTACTCACACTGTTGGCAGGTAAGTTCACAATACCTAATTTCTCCCCTGCAAGTATTTTAGCAGCAAAACTTGCTCCTGACTGAAACTCAATTCTCACCTTTGTATCAAAAAAAATTCCCAAAGGGTATTGACAGAAATAGAGATTGAACACACTCCCATCGACACTAAGGGTTTCGAGAAACTCGTTCAAGTGGTATGCACAATCTTCTGTACATTACCTTTTCTTCATTCTTTTAGATGATGAAATAGAGCACACATGATGAGCAGCTTTGAAAGTTTAAACAAATTAACATGAACAACCTGCAGACGGAAAGCACAATGAGAAATAGTTTCGATCTGTTCAGTGGGCTCTTCATCCATAATAAGTTTGCCAAGCAGCAGGTACGAGATAGCTTCTGCTGTCTACCATTGTTTTCAGCTATTCGGAATTGATCTTATGGATTCACACACACACCTCGGACTCAAATGGTTGATTTTTGGCACAGCTCGAGAATTTGGAACTTGCAGTAACTGAAGTGATTGACAACTGATGGTTCGGCATATAATCCTCGTACAAGATTCTTATCCAACATGATGTGGCTATATAAGTTTACATTTTGTTTGAATCATGGAGTCCACAAAATTGCATAGTTCAGTATTAAACTTTTTTGGACACTCTTTTTCAGATAGTACTTTGCAAACAATCTTGTCTCATCTTCGTATATAAGCCAACTGCGTCTCGTTTATCACCAAAATATAATGTTACCGAGTCTCTGACAAAGCGGAGAGAAAAAGGGGTGCCAACACACCCCAAGAAGGGATTCAAATTATTTTTTCTTCCTTGTACACTGTTTTCTCTATTCTAAGCTGTAAGCAAGTGGATAATACCGCATTCTAAGCACCAACTTCATAAAAAGATGAGATGTAGTCAGCCCTAAGGTTCAAACTAAGGCAACTTTGAATCCATACATAGAAACTAGTTAGAAATTATTCTTACAATACATAGAAATATACCACATCTGAAATGAGAACTAGATTACTATTTATTTCAAGGCATCATGTTAAACAAAGAATACTCCCTCTCCGTCCCATAATAAATATCGCACTTTCCTTTTTACTTATGTCCCAAAATAAATGTCGCATGTCTGAATAAGGTAAATATTGTAGTGCAATTTTAGCATTGTACAAGCAATGTACAAACACATAAAGCACCTCTTTTGAAAATGGTGACAAGTCAAATGCGACATTTATTATGGGACGGAGGGAGTAAAATACTATTCCCTCCACAAGATGAGTGCTACTTTTTGTACAATAATACATGTAAAAAAGGCATGCATTTAAGGATTGGGTAGTGTTTGAGGCGGCAGGAACAAAGAAAAAATCAATCTGAAGTTGTTAAGCAGAAGTGTATGTGGGATTAACTCTAGTAACTCAAGTACAAGATGGTCAGTATTTAAACCAGTAAACTTTCCATTTAATCTCCATCAGCTGTTACAAAGGCAATACGGTAGTCAAGTACCAACAAACTACAAAGCTTCAAAACATCTTTACTGTAGCCTCTAACTAGCTTGATCTCGTGTTCTACTACCAAAATTTGATTAACTATACAATTGATTGATACATTTAATTATGAGCCACTGAAAAAGCATGTACAACCAGAAACGTATAAAACAAAAGTGATTTCTTACAGTGTATGTTATGCCACCCGGCATCTATACAAACAGTATAGACATCTGATGAGTGAATCTGGAGTTTCATAGGTGATTGTCTCACTCACTCTTTCGAGCCTGCAATCCACGCAAGATCAAATCAATGTTAAAAGGAAAATTCCAAAGGGGAATTAAAGATCGCAATTGCATCTATAAACCATGCAATCCTATAAACATCACAATGTTGTATGAGAGCCACAAGAGTGACTCCTAAGATCGCTAAACAAGAATTTTGATGACGCCAAGCTTTTCAGGGTCAGGAGCGGTTCAAGGATATCTGGCTTGATATATTTAGTGGTTTGTTTGTACCTAGATCACAACACAAATAAGCACCGTTAAGGTCAAAGTTGGATGTTACTCCAACTCAGGCCCTCGGGTGTGAGAGTAAGAATACTGAGATAATAAGGCTTTGAATACCTTGGAGTGTGTGTGTGGTTAGGGTTTAAGAGTAATAGGGCTTACTCAATATCTTTGGAACTTACCTTGTCCAAGGGGACAAAGGTCTTCTATTTATAGGCAATGTAGTGGTGCTTGTTGATGTAAGCAATGAGATCAGCCCTATGGGGCACTTTGGTATTTGACCAGCTACACGTGTCCGCAGCTAATTGGCCGTGTCAGGGAGGGAACATGGATTGTCAAGGGGACATGGCTGAAAGGGACATGAGCCGTGTAGATGGCTTGGCGCCTTAAATGAAATAGTAGGCGCCTGACTGAGCCGCATTAAATGCGTGATGGGGGAGCCGGCAACTTGCATGTCAGAGTCAGTAAGCTAACTTGCTCAGTAACGCTTGACATTAACCGGGAGGCAGGAGAGATAACAGGAGGCGCAACATGAGCCCGCGGTCAACATCGTGGCCGCGGGCCAAAGGTATTTGACGCGGCACGGATGGAGCGGACATGCCTCCGCGGCACCAATCTTGCGGTCGATCCCCGCGGTCTTTGATAGGGATAATGCGGGAGAGACGCGGTCTTGACCTCAAGGGCCTATCTCGTCCGCGGTCTTCCCCAGCCGGTCTAGGAACCGCCACGTCCACCGGTTCCTTGGACTGCACCGAGCGCGGCCCTGGTCCCAGAGATCCGGCTCATCAATGGCCCCTAGCTCCAAGTGTGATTATTTATGGTCTGAGTGAGGAGCTACTAGAAGCTCGGGTTGTCCAGATCGCTCCTCGAGCGAGCACCAGTGTTGGCTTTTTTGTTGGTAGTTACTTTGCCCCATGGGCTTATGGGAACGTTCGGGAGGCACCAGTGAGAGACACGTGGCCCCTTGCATGCTGTGCCTCCCGGTTAATCAAGTGGGCCCCTTGGCGGATGAAAAGACGGGGCGTGGTACGTACAGGGGTACGTGTCAATCATCTGAGAGGGGTAATAAATGTTTAACCGGCGGAATTTTCGAATATTTCAAACGTTGGAGACGGTTCAGGGTTCGAGGAACGGTTTGTGGGCTAATTAATACGGGTTAACGAGTTAACCCGTATAGGTAGGCCTTATAAATACCAAACCCTTAAACCTCAAACCCTTTTTACCGTTTCCCAACCTTCAAAGAGCTTAGATTTTTTTCTAGAGAGAGAATTTTCGCTGCGAATCCTGTGCTAGTGTTCTTCGAATCCCACCCTCAAGCTTTTCTTCGTAAGTAATTGTTAGGGTGTTTCTTCTTCATCTCTTTCTGTTTTCTTTTCCGGGTTTCAACAATGACTACTCGTGAATTTGGACCCCGCCGTCCCATAGAATTAGGAGATGGAACCACCCCTGATATCTTCGCCGTTTGTAAACGGACGGGGGGAATTTTCAGGAAGGTAAGTTTGGGGTGGATAAGGCTGTCCCTTAGGTGTTTTTTTGTATTTCTGTGAGAAAGCAGATTGGGGGCCGTTCGTCCCACCCCGGTTGTGGGAGGCCAAGAGGAAGTAAATTTTTAACCGTGACTTATTGGTGTTGGGGGATACCCGTAGGCTGAGAAATTTTGTGATGGGGGTTTTGTGCAGGTTTTCCCGCGAGAGAGATCAGGCTCTGAACGCCGTTGAACTTGTGAGAAGAGCGATCCATGTCCCCGACCAAATAACTGACTGGGAGAAGTGTGAACTAATGGATCCTGAACAAACCAATGATGTGCGGGCACCGGGCACGGACCTGAATGACCCTTTAGATGTTCTGCCCCTGAGGACCATATTTCCCAATGTGCCCGCGGCCCCTAATAACCCAATCGAACTGAGTAGCTGAGGAGCCGGAGCCTCTCGAATTTTGAGGCGACCGGAGGCGGAGAGAATGAGGTCGAAGTAACCTCCGCCCGCGGTGATGCCACCGGTCTCTTTGGCTCGACGAGCTCTGAGACCGAGGAGGATGACCGCGAGGTTGAGGATAGGAGGGCGCGGGGACCTCCAAGAAGGCTAATGAGACCACGGAGATTGTGGATGCCTTCGAGGACTCGACTCCGAGGAGGAGATAGTTGTGGCCCCCGCCCGAATAAAGGCAAGAGGCCAGCTGCTGGGGTGAATCCTGGCCGTGGCCGCGGTAAGAAAGCCAAGGAGTTGGCTACTATTGACTGGGAGGAGGTCATTTATGAGATGTACAATGTGGACCGCAATGCCTTCCGTGTCCGCACCCTCGGGCATGTTCATTTGAAGGATAAGGATAAGCCGCGCCGTAAACCATAGCAGATGTCCGCGAGGACAACAGAGCTCGCGCTTTCTATGGGTCCCAGCTTGAGAATGGCTTCGAGGCCGCCTCTGGACCCTTTCTTTTACTTCTTCCCGGAGTTCAATAGATGCCTCGCCTACGCACTCCGACTCCTAACGCCATCGTGGCTATTGTCTCCTTCATAACCGTTTGTAGATTCCTGGGCTATGAGCCTACCCTTGCCGGGCTTTATGCTTATTACCAGAATCAGATTAGCCGCGGCATCCTGAGCTTGAAGGCTAGGAACTATTCCACCCGGACCTTCTCTCCCCCATCGAACAAATTTGACCAATGGAACCAGAGGGATGTCTTGGTCATCGAGTCTAGGTTTGGCAGGCCCTTCTCCAAACCCTCAAGTCCAGCCCCACGAAGGTGGCCGCTAATAGTTATCCGGACCCATCCTCTGCCGACGGGATGCGCTGTGCCATAGAGAAACATCTGGCCACCTATCTTGACCGCGGGGAGGAGCCCGTTTATGATGTGGGTTCCATCGTCGAAGATGAGCCCCTCTTGATCTACTCGGGGGTGGCTCCTCGCAGGGAGGGCGCCCCACATGCCCCCAGAGTAGAAATAGAGCCCATGCCCCGTGACCCTGATTGGAGGGTGCATGAGCATTATCAATTTGAGGCTGATTGTAAGACCTGCATGCTGGGCCCTGAGTGCGATCCTCCAGAACTCATCGGTCTCTGATTCTTTTATAAAACTGTTGCCAATTTATTTTGCCTCTTATTTTTCTAACTGTCTTCTAACCATTTTTCTTTTCCTCCAGAGTAGATCCAGAAGAGTATAACTTCTGATAGCCCCCTTAAGTGCCGCCGATGAAGGCCAAGAACAACAAAGCCAATAGGGAAGCCGCCTCGAGGAGGCAAAATGAATTGGGAGGTGTCCTGCAAGGATAAAACTGTGCCCGGGGTAAGCAGGAAGAGCGGGGAGCCTCGTCTCGCTCCCAAGGTTATCCCTACCACGGAATCTCGCTCCACCCCCTGTGGGTCCTCCTCCAGCCCACGCTGTCCGGCACCCTCTCCAAAGCCGCACTATTGCCTCCGGCATAACCAAGAGCACCCAAGAAGAGGACTCGAAAGAGATGCGGATCTTGCGCATGTGGGGAGAGGGCCTCCAAGTCCTGCAAAGTGGGGACACTCAAGTTCGGGGCTCTACCGCCTCGCTCCGGTTCCACCACTCCCCCTATCATGGGACCATCTCGCTCGATAGCCTATCCGATCTCTTCCCCGGCCACCCGCGAGGAGACCCGGGAGAAGAGGAAGCAAAGGGAGATGTGCCCGCTATCACAGGGTGGACTTATATGCCCGATCATCCTACAATTCGCTGTGGGGACGGCTTATCAACAGTGCTCTATGCCCCCGATTTTTATCGAATGTGGCGGAGAAGGAGAACCCGTCGCCTTGACGGGAGATATTGGGATTGCCCTTACCGAGGTAGGGACCTTTCGCCCGTCTCTTTACTTAGCTTTTGCACCAACATATTTCGACTATCTTCCTCGCAGTGGGCAATAAGGCTATGCGGCTTCGGGAATGCCGCGACAGCCTTGTCCGCCGAGTTGGAAAACAACACAAAAGACATGGCGGGCAAGCTTCGTGAGCCGGAGCAAGCTCGGGAGAAGGTGGGAACCTTGAACTCCCTCCTTGATGTTAAGGAGAAAGCCCCGTCCACTCAGGAGACCGACTTGAAGCGGTTTCCGTGGATAGGTGACGGAGTTGGAGAAGAGCCCGGAAAAGGCAAAGTGGTCACTGGGATGAGCTCCATGCGTAAGCTCAACCTCGAGCAAAGAAATAACGAGCTCTCGCCAAGCCGGGAGGCCACTCGTAAGCAAGTCCAGGTCCCGGAGGCCAAGGCGGATGAGCTCTCCGAGAAGCCGCTACCCCTTACGCAGCTTTGACTTGGAGAGGGAGAGGATGTCGGGCCGAAGCCCGCAAGGAAGCGGCCGAGGAGTATAAAAACTCCGAAGACTTTAAGAACCGGCTCAACTCCGAGAATTTGGCTCAAGCACGAGGCCGGGGTCCTGGACACGTATTCGGAACTTCGCGGCCACGGCAAGTTTTCCGTGTGCAGGAGCCGGGCCGTGATCGGCTCACCGGTTGCTACCGACGCGGAGCGCGTGCTCCGGCATGCGTTAGTTCCTCTCGTCCGAGGAAGAGGTCAAGGGCTTGAGCCGTCCGCCGCGGCCTCCTTGCCTCCCGTGGCGAGGTAATCGCCTTGGCCTCGATCGCCGAGCCGGATGAGCCGCGATTTGGGGAAAACCCGATATCACTTGGGGATGCCCTGGCTCGCGTTCTTCCAAATGGGCCCGCCATAGGTGATCTCTTTCCTCGCCGGGCAGCCCCCCACTCCGGTCTCTCGCCGAGGCCTCATCTCGACCCCATAACAGAAGCTTCTCGTGAATGCCTTCCTTCTCCAACCCCGCCTACGTAAGCGGCACAGAGGGTGCGGCCACCGAAGACCCCAAGGACCAAGCTCCTCTAGTATAGGTCTTTTTTGCTTCTTTTTTGTAATATATTAGGACTTTGTAAATATGTATTTTTCATCAATACAAGAATTTTTCCCAACTATTTATCTTAATTGCTTGTCTTTTTGGCTGTACTTGAGTGTTTGCAATTTTCGAGCACCTTAGTACTTTCCTTCTTGCCTTTTTACTTTTTCCAGCGTTTTTGACTAGCAAATAAATTTTATACTCTCCTTCTGCGGTCAAAAGCTTAGTAGGCACTTTGCCCGCATTTTTTGAGTTTTCCTAACTCTTTATTCAAAATCACTTGGATTTTTCGTGAGAGTCAGCCCTATTTTTCTGTGACCGCGTTTGTTTAGCCCTGTGGCAAATTTAGGGTCTTGACCCCGCTTGTCTTTTTCGCTTTGTTAAACTTGTTTGATCACTCTCATCCATTTACACTTATTCCCACTCGCGAGCCGTGGTGTAAGTCAAAAGCACCCAAGGCAAGCTACTTTCATAGGGCATGTAGAAGGTGGCCGTGAGGCTATTGTCTACGCAATGTAAGGTAGGAGCATATTTAGCATAGAGGCCCTTTAACCCCGGCATCTCGTATCCCCTTATTGGAGGTTCACGCTTTCGACCCTTTATTCAAAACCCCTTAGAGTTTTTTGTGAGGGTCTTGTGGCGATCATGTAAGCGGGCTTATATGTAGGCCTTTGTTACATACAGCATGCGAGTAACGGCCCTAACGAGGTCCTTCGCGCAATTAGCGGGTCCGACTTCGTGTCTTTGTCCCCACTCAGAGTCCGTAGGTACGAGCATCATGGCCTTTGTACCTACGTTCATCTATATCCACTTTTTCTTGGTGGTGTCACGCGGGCAGACGGAGTATCCTCCCCGCGATCGAGCACGGGCGTAATGGCCTTGTACTCCATATAGGCTTGCGGATCTTAATGGATCTTTGCGCATCGCAGGTAGGAGCTCATATGTTTGCTCAACCTACCGGCATCCGCTGCGGGCATCCACCTCAGCTGAGGCTTGGTGGGAAAGGCGTTATAACTATTTTTGCACCAAAATTTGATGGTAACTTCATACTTATATATATAGGGTCTATACTCCCTCCAAAATTACAAAGATATCAAAAGAAGTACTTTCTGAAGTGATCGCTATTCCAAGTGTGTTTAAGC
Organism: Adenophora triphylla var. japonica; assembly: GCA_022495995.1. Lineage (NCBI taxonomy): Eukaryota > Viridiplantae > Streptophyta > Magnoliopsida > Asterales > Campanulaceae > Adenophora > Adenophora triphylla. The sequence goes on along the minus strand of JAFEMH010003459.1, from coordinate 78,340 downwards.
TCTTCTCCTTCTTTTGGTCGCAATATGTAGGTACCCTCCTTGACTATTTTGGTGACCTCATATGGTCCTTCCCATTTCGGGGACAGCTTTATTGAAACTGTGTTGGGTCCCTTGGACCTCTACGCTTCTAAGTACCCAATCTCCAACCGAAAAACTCCTCTTATTTACCCTTTTATCGTGGTGCTTCTTCGCTTCGCTTGTAGTTCACCATTTTTTCATATGCCCGCATTCTCTTTCCTTCGAGATCGTCCAGTGTCACACCTTCGTTTGCCTCGTTTTGAGACTCATCGAAGTATGTGACTCGTACGAGGGTAGGGCAACCTCAACCGGAGCCATTGCCTCCGACTCCATACGTGAGCGAGAAAGGAGTTTCTCCCGTAGAATTTCTTATAGTGGTGCGGACAACCCATAATGCGATCCGGAGTTCGTCCAACCATCGTCCTCCTCGCCCTCCAAATTTTTCTTTAGGCGGTCAGACTAGCTTGTTCGCGGCCTCGCCTTGGCCATTTCCTCGGGGGTAAGCAATCGCAGACTTACGGTGTTGCACCTTCATTCTCACGCATTCAAGCAGTTGAATTTTGCGGAGAACCGAGTGCCATTGTCCGAAATTATTGCTCTGGGACCCCAAATCGACAATAGATGTGGTCGTGGACAAAATTGATGGTATTCTCCTCGAGATAGTGGCTAAACCTCGCTTCGTCCACTTGGTAAAGTAATCCACGGCCACCACAAAGATACTTGATGTTTCCTCGAGCAAGCTGGGAATGGTCCAATGAGATCAATCCCCACGTATCAAACGGCCACGATGGTACAACCAAAGTTTGCTCCGCTGATGGTAGTCCGGGGATGTCCGCAAATCTCTCGGCACTTATCACACTTTCTTACATATTCCCGCGCATCCCTTCTCATTGTAGGCCAAAAGAATCCTTGGAATTTGATCTTGTCTCGAGAGGGTGCGAGCACTGGATGTCCGCCACAAACTCCTTCATGAACCTCATAGAGTAAGTTAGTGACCATGTGAGTTTTGACACATCTGAGCAAAGGCTTGGTGAATGATCGTCGAAAAAGTACCCCATCGAGGACGAGGTATTTCGCGGACACCGTTCTGATGGCTCTAGCCTTTGCTGGATCCCTGGGAGGGTCTGCTTCTCGATGTAATCCTTGATCTCATCTACCCACCCCTTACTTGATCCTCAATACCGTTTATCTCGAATCCGATCTATAGCAGTCTCTCCGTGAACTCAATCTCGGCACCGTCTCCAATTCAACAATTTCTTGATCGGTTATTCGGGAGAGGAGGTCCGCTCTCCACATTGTCCTCTCTCATGACTTGGTTCAGCTCATAGTAGGTGAAATTTTTGATGAGGTTTTTGCAAGGCCGCAGTACTGAGTTAGCACCGGGTTGATAGTATCATACTCCCCCTAATTTGATTAACTATGAGCTGAGAATCACCGTTGATCTCTATATTACGAACTCCCAAGTCTCTCGCCAATTCCATGCCCGCTATGATTGCTTCATACTCAGCCTGATTGTTAGATGCCTTGAACTTGAATCTCAAGGCCCTCTTAAATTTCTCCCCGCACGGTGCGACTAGAAGTATGCCCGCTCCACTAATTAACTTGCTCGCAGAGCCGTCCACGAATAAAGTCCATATTTCTTCCGGCGCTCTTTTGGCCGTGTAATTTCGTTGCTCGAGCTATCTCGGGGCTTCCTCTCGATTCTCGCCCGCTTTCTCTTTCCAAGGTCGTCGTCCGCTAATTTAAATGATGATTCTACCACAAAATCAACTAAGGCTCGCGCTGATTGTCTTTCTCGGGGAGTAGGTGATCCGGAACTCGGTGAGTTCGATAGACCAAGCTAGCATTCTCCCCGAAGACTCGGTTTGTGTAAAACCTTTCTAAGCGGGGCCTCGCTAGTACAGTTATAGGATGTGCGTAAAAGTAGGCTCTTAATTTTCGAGCGTATACAAGCAAGGCGTAAGCTAACTTTTCTATATTAAGATAACGCCCTTCTACGGCGGATGTTGCTTTAGAAACATAATAAACCGGTTTTTGGGAGTTATTATCCTCCCTTACAAGAACAAAGCTACCGCGTATCAAGAATCGCTAAAACAAAAAAAGCTCTTCCTGCGGCACCGGCCGCCGAGTAGAGGTGGCCGCCCGAGGTATGTCTTGACTTCTTCAAAAGCTTGATGGCACTCTTGATTCCATGCAAATTCATCAGGCTTCTTCCCCTTTTAGAGTTTTCAAGAAGGGGAGGCATCTCTCTCGCCGACCGCGAGATGAAGCGCCAAGTGCGGTGATGCGACCATCGAAGTTTCGTAGACATCCTTCACGCAAGGTGAGGTTTCATGTCCAGCAGTGCTTGAATTTTTTCGGGATTAGCCTCTATTCCTCGCTGGTTTACCATGAATCCAAGGAACTTGCCCGCCTTTACCCCAAAAGCACATTTCAGGGGGTTTAGTTTCATGTTGTTGCGGCGCAAGTTTTGGAAGGTTTCCTCCACGTCGAGCTCGTGGGAGTTTTCCTTTGTTTTTATCACCATGTCATCAATATAGGCCTCAAGGTTTCTGCCCAGCTGGTTTTTGAAGACCAGATTGACCATTCGCTGATATGTGGCTCCTGCATTTTTTAGCCCGAAGGGCATCATTGTGTAACAATAAGTCTTGCCCGCAGCGATGAAAGCAACAGAGCGGACATCTTCAGGCGCCATTTGGATCTGATGGTAGCCGAGTATGCATCAATGAAGCTTAATACTGTGGCCGGCTATAGAATCCACCAACTGCCTATGCGAGGAAGAGGGAAGGGCCTTTGGGGCATGCCTTGTTGAGATCCGTGAAATCAACACACATCCTCCACTTGCCGTTGGATTTTTTGACCATAACCACATTGGCCAGCCATTTTGGGTAGGTAATCTCCTTTATTATCCCCGCTTTGAGTAATTTTTCCACCTCTTCCTTGATCGCCATTTCTTTCTCCGGAGAGAAGTACCTTGACTTTTGATGAATGTTCTTGAAGGATGGGTCATCATTGATTTTATGGAGGATCACGTCCTCGCTGATTCCTTGCATATCCTCCACCCTCCAAGCGAACACATCACAATTTGCTCTAAGGAACTCGATGAGTATCCTTCTCTCCTCGCAGTGAATTTCCAGCCCAACCTTAACAGTTTGCTCGGGGAAGTGGGGGTTGATGACCACCTCCTCGAGCTCGTCGTTAGGTTGAAGGTCGCTGATTTCAAGATTGTGCAAGGAGTCAATGATAATAGTTGGGGGGTTGACCTGAGCTCCGGTTAGTGTGGCCATGGAATATATGACATCGCGGTCAATTTCTCCCTCAATTCCTCGATCAATGTATCCTCCTTCGATAGGGGCCAATTGTTTGGATTTTCTGCTCGTCCTGAGCTCCACCTTAGTGGTATGGAAAGAAAGCATGCCAATTGAAATGGGCGGCAGCACAAGTGCAAGGGCCTTCCCTTTCTTTGGTTTGTCCTCGCCCTCTATCTGCGGGCAGGATGTCTGGCTTTTACTAGCTTTTCTTTTTTTCTCAAGTGCTCGGAGGAATCTCCCGGGCTGGTTCTTGATGGTAGCAACCCCGCCCGGGGTGTTAAATTTCACCCTTTGGTGGGGAACGGAAGCAACTATTCCCAATTCGGCCTGAGCAGTTACGCCGAGAATGGCATTGTATTGGGAAGGAAGATCGACCACCATGAAAGTGATTTTGGCCGTCTTCTGCATGGGTTTTTCCCCAATAGTTACTTCAAACACAATCGTCCCCTTTACCCCCACGGCGTGATTCGTGAAGCCCTCAAGCATGCCCGCATATGGAGTAAGATGAGCTTCGGTCATTCTCATTCCTACCAAAGTATGGTAGTAGAGTATATCACGGGCAGCTCCAGTATCTATCAACACTCGGCCTATGTTTGCCCGGTTGATTCTCATTCTGAGGGTAAGCGGCTGAGTGGAATGAAAAAGGGAGGAGGCAAGCTCACTCCTTTTGAACCCAATTTCTTGCTCTTCCTCCTGAGCTATTGCGGGGATGGAAAAACCTTTTCTAATGTCCGGATTTGGAGGGAGAGTCAGTTTGTTGGATGGGGTTCCTCTCCAATGAAGTTTATATTGTAGTCACCCTCTTCATCCTCAAAATTGTCTCTTTCCACCCTCTCGGGACCACGCGGGGTTCGTGTCCGCTGCTGATTATTATTATTGGGCGTTGTTATTGCCTTTAACCCACTTGGTTAGCTCCCCGTTGTTGATTTTCTCGCCGGATTATTCGCTTCACCGAAGCGGCCTCGCCCGTGCTCCGTGGTCGTTGTGATACTCACGTAACTTAAGCCTACTCCTCTCATTTGGCTTTCAAGCATGGGGAGGAGGAGGAAAGTCTCGAGGCCCTCATGATTACCACCCTCGGGTCGGTGAGCTCTGTAAACCTGTTTCCTCTATTGTTTTTCTGAGTTTATCCGACCCACGCCCGTTTTTTGCCCCTCGTTGGTGCGCGTGCTCGGGGTGGTTTCTCGGACTTGGCTTATTCTCTTTTGTTGAAGCTCGGGAAGCGGGCACAGTGGGCTCTTCAGCGGATGCAACGGCGAAGCCCTTTCATACATCTCCTCGATCGTTTTAGGCCTACTGAGGCAAAATTCATTTTTAGGAAGGAGGAGCCGAGCCCGCCCTCAAAGCGTAGTTTGATATCTCCCTCCTCGAGGTCCACAATCTCCTCGCTCACCTTCCCGAATCGAGATATGTAATCTTTTGTAGGCTCGTTTGGGGCCCGCTGACACGGACAAGATCTGTCTTTGGTCTAGCGGGCACCCTCGCCTCAAAGAAAGGCATTAAGGAAGATGCTTCTAAACCGGTAGAATGATTGGATGGACCGGGGCTTGAGGGCTAGCATCCAAGATAGGGCCTTGCCCGTGAAAGTCGCAGCCAAGGCTTTGCACATCACAGACTCATCCGAGGAGAATAGAGCCATTTGCCCCTCAAATCGTCCCATATGACTCTTAGCATTTTTGGAGCCATCATAGGTGTCCATCTGGGGGGGCTTGCCCTTCTGAATAGGTGCCCGCGCAATCTTGTCGTTGAAGGCGTCCATGGTGCGGCCACACTCGGGCGGCCTTTTGATGGGTTTCCCACATTTTTTGCATAAATTCCACAAACTCGTGGTTCGATTATCAACCTTCGCTTCTTAGCTCGTGGAGTCACGGCCTTCTCCTGGCCTGAGCCAAGGGTCCGGCTTTGGACTTCGCACGTAGATTGGATTGGGCCTCTTCTCCAACCTCCTCGCTATCCTCCACATGCACCACACGCGCTCCGGCCACTGTCCGCGCTCAAGGGTTGGTTCAACCCGGTTTGCCCCCCTAGCTTGACTAGCAAGCGATTTAGGGGGAGCTCGTTGGGAGAACCTTTGTGACCCCTGAGGGAACTGGAGCCCTCCGTTGGCCTCTATCTCAAACATCTCCATTTGAGCATCGGCGATGGCCATGGCCTCCGCGACCAGCTTGGATTTGGAGGCCAGAATTTCTGTCCTTCTCAGGATTTGCTTCGGGGAGAGTGGAGTGTTTAAGGCGGTGTTTTTCATAGAAGCTTGGGGAGTTTTTGGGCTATTATTTAGGAGGGCTTGGGCTTTTTCAGCTCGGGCCTCGTCTGTCAGTTTGTGTATAGCTCTCTGGGCTGGGGTAAGGCTGTGTGACGGCTGAGAACGTGCCCCCATACGGTTAAATACAGAGGTCGTAGCCTTACCCTTATTGACATTAGAAGGTGAGGCCTGGTTATCCTCCTCTAGAGTCAAATGACCAGTGTTTTCCAATATTCTAGACATGTTTGGAAGAGAAGGAAAATGACTGAAAAGGAGAGCTTTTGACAGTCAGTTGTTTAGAATACAAGTCAGTTGTTTAGAATACAAGGTGTATCTGGAAACAAAGATTTAAAACGGGACAAACTAATGAAAGTCGGGTTTCCGGCATCGGAACCACTGATGACGCCAAGCTTTTCAGGGCAGGAGCGGTTCAAGGATATCTGGCTTGATATATTTAGTGGTTTGTTTGTACCTAGATCACAACACAAATAAGCACCGTTAAGGTCAAAGTTGGATGTTACTCCAACTCAGGCCCTCGGGTGTGAGAGTAAGAATACTGAGATAATAAGGCTTTGAATACCTTGGAGTGTGTGTGTGGTTAGGGTTTAAGAGTAATAGGGCTTACTCAATATATTTGGAACTTACCTTGCCCAAGGGGACAAAGGTCTTCTATTTATAGGCAATGTAGTGGTGCTTGTTGATGTAAGCAATGAGATCAGCCCTATGGGGCACTTTGGTATTTGACCAGCTACACGTGTCCGCAGCTAATTGGCCGTGTCAGGGAGGGAACATTGACTGTCAAGGGGACATGGCTGAAAGGGACATGAGCCGTGTAGATGGCTTGGCGCATTAAATGAAATAGTAGGCGCCTGACTGAGCCGCATTAAATGCGTGATGGGGGAGCCGGCAACTTGCATGTCAGAGCCAGTAAGCTAACTTGCTCGGTAAAGCTTGACATTAAACGGGAGGCAAGAGAGATAACCGGGAGGCAGACATGAGCCCGCGGTCAACATCGTGGCCGCGGTCAAAGGTATTTGACGCGGGCACGGATGGAGCGGACATGCCTCCTGCGGGCACCAATCTTGCGGTCAGGATCCCTGCGGTCTTTGATAGGGATAATGCGGGGAGGGACGCGGTCTTGACCCGAGGCTATCTGTCCATGATGCTTCCACACAGGCCCGATCTGGAAAGGCTCAGCCCAGTGATTCCCTTGAGGCCAGGGCCAGAGCGCGGCGCAGTCCAGTAGATCCGGGCTCATCAAATTTTAAACAGTCCATGTTGCACTTCAATCTAAAACCATTCGAAGATGTTAATCATTTGCAACTATTAACTTGCAATCAAAGACCTTGAGAGACCCAAAATTAATGGAAAAGGATTAAAAAAATTGGAACTAATCGCAGCAAACAGCATAACTGATCCCACCAAACAGCAGTTTAGTCTTTGTGTGCAGTCTTTAAATCCTCGAATTTACCACCTCTGCCATCTTTTTCGTCGACCTTCACACCACCGGAGCGCCACTCTCCCGCGCCTTGTCGTCTGCTCTAGCTTCTGTCGACCGTAATATAGACGCTTTAATAGAAATTAATGGCGTCACCAACACATCCGTCGTCTAGCAATCTCATCCTGCTTAACCTCATCCTAATTAAAAATAATTTTATTAATTATTTATTATCAAAATCTTGTAAAAAACGCATTTATTTAAAAGCTTATGAAAAAACGTGTTTTAAAATTACATTAAAATCCGTCGTCTGCGTCTTCTTAAATTAAATTGGGGAAATATTCATTCATTCATCACGCTACAATCCTCTCCTCCTCTTCTCAATCTCAGCAATTAACGCATAATGAAATACGAAAACGATCCGTAAGTTTCAATTCTATCTTTTGTCTCTATCTCGTAATCTAGGGTTTCTGAATTTCGATCGATTTTCGTTGATTCATTGTTTTGCAGTTACCGAGATGAAGATGGTGAGCCATTGATAGACTTTGATGAAGATGTCGAAGACGTTCAATCGGATGAAGACGACGGTGAGAATCAAGTTCTGGATGATAATTTAGATGAATTCGCCGATGATGATGCTTGGAGAGGTGGAGAAGAAGGGTCGCCGGCTCTAGTGTATAACGACTCCGACTCTAAATTGGTGGTGGTTGTTTGATTTGGTAAATTGAAAGAATGGTGTGCAGGGGAGAGAGGGTACGTGCAAGAGGTAGGAGGGTACGTGAGTGCCAGCAAGGTGTATGGTGTGAGCCAGCATGTGGAGTAAAGAAACAATGTTGAGTGCATGTGTTTTTGAGTGCCAGTGCATGTGTTTTTGAATGCCAGTGCATGTGTTTTTGAATGCAAGTGCTTGTGTTTTTGAGAGCCAGCAAAAATGATTGTCAGTGTTTGGGGTAAAAAAGTGCCAGCGATAGGGTAAGAGAGTGTCAGTGTGAAGAGTGCTAGTTCATGTATATAAAAGTGCCAGTGTAAAAAGTGTCAGTGCCAATTTAACAAAGTGTCAGTGTTAGTGTACTGGCACTTTGTTAAACTGGCACTGCACTTTTTACACTGGCACTTTGTTACACATGCACTGGCACTTTATTTACACTGGCACTTTGTTAAACTGGTACTGACACTTTTTTACACTGGCACTTTGTTACACATGCACTGACACTTTGTTAAACTGGCACTGGCGCAAACGGGGAAACACAAAACACGTTTTTCCTAAGTGTCAAGAAAAATGTGTTTTTCATAAGACCAACTCTTATTTATTTTGTAAATAATTATATAAATACTCAAATAAATCAAAAATAATTTTATTAATTATTTATTTTATAAATAACACATGTAACATGATAATTAATTATATTTAATATTATAAATAATTTTATATTATATTTAATAATTACTTAAAGCTTTAACAATAGAATCCAAAATTTGGGGTGTTACATGGTAGCTACCTTTCTTAATAATATATCAAATTTTGATACCCATTATTTTTTTCTACCGAAAATGCTAGTACTTCAATGTAGCTATCAAAATTTGCATTTAATAACTGATGCTGCAGGAAATGTGCTTATCAATCTTCCTCCACGTGGCAGGACTGATCACTTGGCTTCTTGACCTGAAAACAGAACCCACGACTAGCCGGATGTGTCTCCGGCGAAGACGCTCGGGCGTGAGAGTAAGATCACAGTTGTATATAGCTCCAAATGTATTGAATAATGAACTCAGAATACAAAATGGCAGTTACCTTTGCACCGTTGGTAGTGACGAAGTATTTATAGGCAAGAGTAATGTATTTTTGGTGAGGAGACATGTCCTCCGAGATTATAGCAGCGGTTATTCAGTCATGTGAACGTGTTAGTAACTGTCCCTGATTTGTAGGGATGTGGTTACGTGAATGGTTCAACTAAATAAGCTGCAGTATCAAGTCGTCACTTGTTAATTAGGTCGAGGTCGCCACTCGTGGAATGGTCGACACCGTCGGGTAGAGCATGGTTCGTACCCGAATTGTAGCATGGATCATGAGGTCGGACTAAGTTAGGTCGGGACACGCCAGAGTCGGACCATGGGCTTAGTCGGCTGACGCTTGAGATGGGCTTTGGGCCATTCTGAGCGGGCCCCTATTGAGAATGTGATAATCAAAGCTGGATGTAATTGGGCTTTACTTGCTTGGCCCAACTCGGCACTTTTGGTATGTTCAGTGGCCCCCAACTTTCGAGTTGACTTCGTCGACTTGGAAGTTAAGAAGATTTCCGTGACGAAAATTGCTTTACTCGCAGGTCGATGTTAGTCTTGGAAGTAGGTCGACCATGATGACGTGGCAACATCCTGTTCGTAGGTGATGAACGGTGGAGATGTAGGAGCGCCGGTTTTCGTAATGATTACACTTTTGACGTTTGAGAGTCCGCCTAGGAAACTGATTCCACCATTAATTAGGAAAATTAATTTCGAATTTCTTTTTGCCCTTTCCAATTCAGGAGGATATAAATTCGAGAGTCCTTCCCCATTTACAAGTTTCGCTGTCTTTGATTCCTTGAAGTCCGGCGAAGATATCGACGAAGGCAATCGGATAAATCAAATCTCCCATCTTCATCTGTAGACCCCCCTCGTTCGAACTAACTTAAGGTATTTCTCTTCGTCTTTCAGAATTAGGGCTTTATTTCCGTAATTTCTTCAATTCTGCCATGGCTAAGACCTTTAGTACAGAACCCGGAGCTTGGTATGGGTATTGTAAAATCAATCGTAGGGTGTATAAACATTTGAACGGTGAGTGGAGGGAGATGACCATGGAGGAGTGTACTTCAATTTTAACTTGATAGGGTTTGCACTTCGAATTGGTCTTGCCTGTAGGGGATAGCTTAGGTACCCTTGGAACAAATGACCTAAGACTCGAGTCGTTTCACCTCTTTCATGAACTTCTTGATCATATTACCACGTTTTACATTCAAGGTCCCAATAAACCCTCCTTCATTAGGAATAGGATAGGGTTTAGGGAATCTAGGTCGCCCCTTAGTGTATGCGATAGGACTCCCAAGACTTCTTGTAGAACCTGATTCCCTGTTTCCCTTCTTCTTGTACGAGATATGGAGACTCAAGGTGAAGCCCATGCATCGACCTCATCCGGCCCACGTATCGTTGATGCCTTTGAGGCTAATGTGGTACCGGGCAGGAATGAACGGGGTTATGTTCCTCCAAAGGTGCTTAGAGGAAAGCAGAATGTTCCATCTCGCTTGAGTATGATACACGAATTTTGCGAGGTTGATAGGAAAGAATTCGATGTCACCTTGTATAGCGAGAGATGATTACTTCAATCGGCTTGAGGATGCCGACGAGGAGGATCCCACAAGGGTGGCTTTCTACTATGGCCAATTTGAGGTGGTTTAAGGTTACCCTAGACCCCTTTATAAATGAGTTTTTAGAATGCACAAATGCCTTGCCACTTCAACTAGGAGCCAACACCTGCAGGGGACTGGTATGTTTCACCATGGTTTGTAGATTTTTAGGATACGAGCCTTGTATGAAGGTGTTCAAGGAGTTTTTCAATATCAAGTTTGACAGCCATAAGGGATAAGTACTCCTCCAAGCCAAAGATTCCCAAGCTATTTGCCAATCTTCTGGTAAGGCCGGTGGATGGAACTCCTACGTGGTGCTTTGGTTGAAAGTCGAAGGGATGGGAATTTCCCTTGCCCGGTCTTGACACGAAAGGTGTGAGGGAAGAGGACTACTGGGCACCATATTGGCACAACGATTTGCGTAAGAAGGCTGGTGGAGTTCACCAAAAATGGGGCTATCGGTTGGCATGCCTGGGAACCAATAAGAATAACTTCATCCGTCTTTGGATTGATGGTCGGTGGTGGGGACGTGGTACCCATGGTTCCCGATAGTTAGGTGTCGAGATATCCAGATTGGGTCACCCATGAGGGGCTCGATTCGAGATTCAAAAGAGTGCCATTCTTGTAAGAAGGGAGTCAATCATTGTAAGGAAAAGATAGAACATTTTGGGGGTAAGAACTCCACCATTCACTGTCCCTTGATTCTTCCCGCATTTGTTGATAAGGATGCTCTACTTCCTACTTAGAATAGCTGCTCGTGTGTTGAACTCGTTAGTTGATATATGTCTTAACTCATTTGTTTGGTTACTCGCAAGTCGGATTTATACATAGAACTTTTTGCTCGTATGTAGAATAACTAGCTCGTGTAGGTTTAATTCGTACATAGAACTATGTGCTCGTATGTAGAGATTACTTGCGTCGATCTGATCTTTTATTGCTTCTTTTTTGGTATAGTTCTATCTCCGGAGCAAGAAGCAAACATGGGCCGAGCTATCGATATTAGGAAAAGCAAGAGGAGCTGTGGTGCAGCCAATGCCAGGGAACACAGAGAGAGGGAAGGTGTCCTGCGTCACGAGATTCTGCAGACTGTTGATGTGGACCCTGCTAAATCTATTCCTGTGGAGGAGAGCCTTGAAGAGCTGTTTGAAGGCCCAGTAGGAGAGAATGTTGAGGATGTCAATGTCCAAGATCCTGAAGAAGGTCAAGCTGCTGGCGTGGATGAAGCCGAGCTGAATGTGGAACCTGAGGAGGAGGTCGGACGTGCCAGAACTCGAGCCCAAGCTAAGTCCAAAAACAAGGCTAAAACCAAAACCAAGGCTGGTTCCAAGAGGAAGTCCCATGTCATTTCCTTGGATGAAGACGAAGATGAAGATGATGGTGCCCCTATCAGCAAGGTGATTAAGATCGGCCCTTCAATAGCGAGCTCAGCCTCTGATCAAGTCAATGCTAGTGAACCGGTGGGGCCCGAGAGTTTGGGCCCCAACCTTCCTGTTAGAGTGTCTTATCTTTGAGATGGTCCAGGCTCGAGTTGACGAGCGAGTGAGGTCGCCCCTCGACCAAGATCAGCTGCTTGGCTAGGGAATATCGACTTGGAGTATGGCCAAGTAGTTGTCGGGAGGGCGGGCGATCGGGACTTGATCCGAGAGATTTACCAAGAAACCTCGACTCCGAAGCTTGCCGAGCTAGGAGTCGGGCTAGCTTCCTCTGAGGTAATTCTTCTAACCCTTGGACAGATTGTGCTTATCCCTCATGTCTTTCCTTTACCAGTCTCTTATTTAAGCTTGATTTGCCATTTTTTCTTTATTCGTCCTTACGAGTCTCTTGCCATGATCGACTGGCCACCACTTATTGGAAGGCTGGCGAGGAGCGGAGAAGCTAGCCAAGCTCATGCTTGGCTAAAAAGAATGAGGAGCTATTGAAACTTGAGGAGGAGCGGCCAAGGTGGAGGAGGCTGAAGGAGGATAAAAAAGAAACTTCGGGCCGAGCTCGAGAAGACAAAAGAAGAGCACTACGACATGGACGGCGCCTATGAAACTACGAAGCTTGTCAAAGATAATGAAATCAAGGCCAAAGAGGAGGCCTGGGCTCGGTAGGAGAAGCTAATAAAGAGCTTGCTTGTCCTTAGGGAGGAGAAGAAGACAATATCTGGCGATCTCGGGCGGCGACTCAACAAGCTGGAGGAAGTGCCAATTACCTTGGCCAAGAAACGGGGAAGAGCTAGAGGCTGCTCGACTCAAGTGGGAAGGTGAGCTTGCTGATGCTGTAAAGAAAGCTAAAGAGGACGCTATCCGGGTTTACAAAGATAGTGATGAGCTCCATGCTCATGTCACTAAGGAGGCCCAGGTATTCTTCAAAGTAGGGATGAGCCATATGGCCAGACGTATTGTTGTGGATCCTTCAGTTGACATATCAATCGAGAAGCTAGCTCAATGGGCTTCTGAGGATCCTTACAATACCGCAGCTCGTCAAGGCCATTCCTTGGTGCCTTACACTGATAATGACATGGAGCTTATCACTAAAGATGATGAAGAGGCTGAAGCAGCGCCCTGGAACCCTCCTGAGGTAGCAAAAGTTAACTTTGACACTATCCTGGCTGAACTTGATGATTATGAGGACCCAGCTTTTAATGAAGAGACCCCAAAGTACACATTCAGTGATTCACGGAAGGTGGTTTACCGGCGAAGATGTTCTTGGTGAGCCATCTACCGTGGGAGGTCAGCGAGACTAATCCTGCACTCGTCACTGGCCAGGTGGAAGGCACTCCCCACGAATAGATTTTGGTTTTTGATGGTTATTGTAATGGAACAAGCTTGAAACACTTTTACTTTTTTGTTCTTGATACTTGAATGCCTTGGCCCTATTTCATGGGAGGCATGATACTTTTGTAATATTTATTTGTCTAAGTCTTGGCCCACTTTGGGAGACTTATTTCTATCTTAGTGACTTCTTTTATTGCATGTTGTATGCCTTTGATGCGAGTGTCGAGCTAGATGTAGATAGGATAAATGTGTCAACTTAAGTTTAAAGGTGACTTGATGCTGTATTGACTTAGTCGACCTCAAACTTGGTTGACATTCTTGTGAACAAGATTGACTATGAGTAAAACACTGCTTACATTGTTGAAGGCTGACCTAAGGGTCGAGCTAATTTAAACAGGCCCGACTAAGAGTCGAGTTGTTAGAACGAAGTCGACCAAGAGTCGGACTTGTTAAATAAACAAAGGCGATTGAGAATCGAGCTTGTTAAAAGCGAAGGCCGACTAAGGGTCGAGCTTGTTAGAACGAAGTCGACTAAGAGTCGGACTTGTTAAATAAACAAGGCGATTAAGAATCGAGCTGAGTAGATCAGGCCCGACTAAGAGTCGAGTTTGTTAGAACGAAGTCGACTAAGAGTCGTACTTGTTAAATGAACAAAGGCGATTAAGAATCGAGCTTATTAGGACGAGGGCGACTAAGAGTCGAGCTCGTTGGGATTGGTGTAACACTATGTTTGATCGAATAAAGCTTGCACTTTTTATTGAATTGGGAAACATGCTTACATCATCTTGAAACTGGAACTAACACAAACTTGAACTTGGCGAAAGCTAGAAGTAATATTTGATCAGGTGAGTAGCATGCCAAGGATGTTTCAACTCGTCACCTCCGGGGTGGGCTATCATGTAAGTTCCTTCCTTGACGACTCGAGTGACTACATAGGGACCTTCCCGGTTAGGAGATAGCTTGTTCTGCTGGGTCCTTCTACCCGTTGCTTCAATCTTTCTCAACACGTAATCTCCAACCTGGAATGACCTTGCCTTGACCTTCTTGTCGTGGTAACTCTTAGTTCGCTGTTTGTAGTTGACCATTCGGAGGTAGGCTGTTTCTCGTTTCTCGTCGATTAGATCCAGGTCGATCAATCTGTTGGTATCATTCTGCTCCTGATTGAAGAAAGTCACTCTGGCGGTGGGAATGCGAGCTCGGCGGGTGCCATGGCCTCGACCCATATGTGAGAGCGAAAGGGGTTTCCCAGAAGTAGGCCCCAAGTGGTTGTACGAGCGCCCCGAGAGCAAGGGGAGTTCGTCCAACCAATTGTTACGTCGACCTACGAGTCCTGTCTTGAGCGAAGATAGAACAAGCTTATTTGCTGCCTCAGCTTGCCCATTTCCTTGAGGATATGCGACAGAAGATTGCCAATGCTTGATTCCTACCCGATTCATCTCTGCTTCGAAGGCTCTTGAAGCTGTAGTCCGTTGTCAGATACTATGGCTCTTGGAAAACCAAATCGGCACCAAATGAAATCATGAATGAAGTTTATAGCATTCTCCTCCGTGATGCGAGCTAATGGTTTAGCCTCAACCCATTTAGTGAAGTAATCTATAGCAACGATCACATACTTGCAATTTCCTCGGGCGGGAGGGAAGGGTCCAATCAAGTCGACACCCCACATGTCGAATGGCCAGGCTGCAATTACTGGAGTCTGCTCGGTTGTAGGCATATGAGGTAAGTTGGCAAACCTTTGGCATTGATCACATTGCTGAACAAAGTTGTGAGTGTCAGCTCTCATATGTGGCCAGTAGTATCCCAAAGTGATTAACTTGTCTGCAAGAGTCACGGCCCCAGGGTGTCCACCACGAGATCCCACTGTGTACTTCATGTATCAATAGGGGCGACCTGCTTGAGGGTGGATGCACTTTAGTAATGGCCGAGTATAGGATCTTACGAGCAGGTCGCCTCCTTGAATGACATACCTCGGAGCTTTCTTTTTGACAGCTCGAGCCTTCTTCTCATCATCTGGTAGCTCGCCACTTTCTAAGTATGCCTTCATTTCCTCGATCCAACACTTTTCCTGAGTCCAATTTCTTGAGGGGTCATCTATGCATTGAATCTTTATCCTCTCATAAGCCGGATTTTCAAGGAAAGAGATGGGCTCATCATGTGGCTCCTCTGAGGTAGCTAATTTCGAGAGGAGGTCAGCTAGCTCGTTGTCTTCCCTTCCAATCCTCTGAATCTCCCGAATTCCAAGTCTTTTATCGGCTCCTTCACCGGGTTGCGGTATTTGATCAATGTGGCACTAAGCACCTCGTACTCGCCTCGACTGATTGACTATCAATTGTGAATCACGAGTAAGCCATGATCTTAGTTGCTCCAAAGCACTTGGCGTATTCTATGGCCGCTATCGAGGCCTCATATTCGGCTTGGTTGTTGGAAGCATCGAACTTGAACCTTAGGGATTCTTCATACACGGTTCAGTTACGGCTCGATCAAGACAATTCCGGCTCCACTAACGTTTTTGGTCGCGACCCATCGAATAGACCTTCCAACAATCGTCGGGAAGGCTAATGACGACTGGGACTCTGGTTCTTTTCCACTTAGCTTTTCTTTAGGAACTAGTTGCTCGTTGTCTTCCGTGGTGACCGTAAGCTCGACCAAGAAATCGGCTAGAGCTTGAGCCTTCAACGCCTTTCGAGGTCGATACTCAATGTCAAATTCAGTGAGGGCAATTGACCAATTGAGCAGTCGTCCTGAACTTTCAGGCTTGTGCAGTATCTTTCTCAAAGGGGCATTTGTAAGAACCACGATTGGATGAGCTAGAAAATAAGCTCGCAGCTTCCTTGAAGCTACGACAAGAGCATAGGCGACCTTCTCAGCGTTGTAATACACCTTTCCACATCGATAAAGCTTTGCGATATAGTACATGAGCTTCGAAGCCCTTCATCCTCTCTAATCAATACTGCAGCAACTGACTTGTCTCCCACAGACAGGTATACAAACAAGGTCTCTCCAGTGGTCGGGCTACTCAAGAGAGGTGGAGTAGTGAGATAGTCTTTCAATTGTTGGAACGACGAATGACATTCGGTGCGTCCATTCAAAGCTTTTCGTCCCCTCGATGCTTTGAAGAAGGGGAGAGACCTTTCTGCTGATTTTGATATGAAGCGACCAAGAGCCGCTACCCTTAGTTAAGTCGCTGCATCTCTTTGACCTTTGGTAGGAGCCTTCATGTCAACTAAAGCCTTTATCTTCTCTGGATTAGCCTCTATGCCTCTTTGAGATACCATGAATCCCAAGAACTTTCCAGCAGCTACTCCAAATACACACTTGCTAGGATTGAGCTTCATGTCGTTTGCTCTCAAGTTGGCGAATGTTTCTTTTAAGTCGACCACGTGATGTCCAGTCTTAGTTTTTATGACCATATCATCAACGTAGGCCTCCATGTTTCGGCCAATTTGAGAAGCAAAGACCTTGTTCACCATGCGTTGATAGGTTGCTCCTGCATTCTTCAATCCAAAAGGCATCATGTTATAGCAGTAAATGCCTCCAGCTGCTTGAAATGCCGTCTTCACAATGTCATCCTCGTGCATCTTTATCTGGTGGTATCCCGAGTAAGCATCCAGGAAACTGAGAGTAGAGTGGCCAGCGATGGAATCAACAAGCTTGTCAATTCTAGGAAGAGGATAGCTATCCTTTGGGCAAGCTAGATTGAGAGTAGTGAAGTCGACACACATCCGCCACTTGCCATTCGATTTCTTCACCATGACCACGTTGGCCAACCACGTTGTATGAGTGGCCTCTTTGATTATCCCTGCACTCAAAAGCTTTTGTACCTCAGCTTTGATAGCCTCTTCCTTGTCGTGAGCAAAACTTCTCAACTTTTGGGGTCTAGGTTTTATGGTCGGGTTGACTTCAAGTACGTGAACGGCGACCTCTTCCTTGATTCCCTCATGTCCTCTACCCTCCATGCGAAGACATCATTACTTTCCTTGAGTAGCTCGATGATTTACTGCTCGTTCCTCAGCCGATATTGCTTCCCAATCTGAATTTTTTGGTCGGGGTAGGAAAAGTTGGTGATTACGACTCTAACTCATCCACGGCTTCTAGCTGCGGTCCATCCACTGAATTGTAGAGTCTCAATGATTATCTCCTTGACCCTTTGTCTCTCCTCGGCCCCCGGATGTGGAGCTTCTTCGCTATCATATCATCTAACTTGTCTGCAACCTCGGCTGGTGGTGGTGGTGGCCCCAGAGTTATTGTCGAGTGGAGAGGCGTAGGTTGCCTATGATGACTTGGTCGACCATAACTACATGCGAATCGACCTCGGTGGTGTTAGAGTGACGTGTCGACTCAAGCATGACCTCGTCATTTGAGTGATAGGTCGACTCTTCCACGTCGGTGATTGTTGACAATCGGGTAGTTTTGGTGGACGGCGAGACGGCTTCAAGTAACCATCGGCGGTCTCGATCTCCGGCTCCCTTTTCTTTCTTTCTCTCGAAGAACATGATCCGAGATAAGCACGAGTGTGCCTTGTACGCAACCCACTCCCGGAAGGTGTGGGGAACTTTATCATTTGGTGAGGAATTGATGCTACCATTCCAAGAGCGACCTGTCCGGGAATTCCAAGTATGGCGGCATAGTCACTATTTACATCAATTACGATAAATTGTACCTTCGAGACAATCTGAGGGAGTCTTGGCCTAGGTCGACATCGAGCACTATCTGGCCTTTAGCATCAACTCGGTGGTTGGTGAAGCCCTCCAACCTGCCATCATATCTCTCAAGGTGTTCGTCATTAAGGCCCATTTCCTTGAAAGTTTTGTAAAACAAAATATCCTTGCAGGCCCCGTGTCGACTAAGAGTACGCTCGTCGTACATCCATCAATGAGACTGGGATGACGAGAACTTGCTCCCTAGCCGCCATATTTGTTGCCAATTCGTGGGGGTAGAAGGCGATCGCCTCATCTCTTATTTCTCTCCTTGGAGGCACATGTGGGGCCTTATTAAGCTGGAATATCTTGTGCTTGATGGCCGTGTTGCTTGCTTGTTCAGTGATGACTCCCGAGGTTCGATGCAGGCTGCCTAGGTCACTTGTTGCCCACTGTCGGCTGCTCACCTCCCCGGCTTGAGGTCTCTTCACATAAGCTTCGAGTCTCCCCTGGTCGACCATTCTCTGGATGATACGCTTTAATCCTAAGCAATCCTCTGTGAGATGACCAGTGTCTTTGTGGTAGTCGCGGTACTTCTTTGTTGTCCCGCCTAAACTTGTTGCTGGATTCATTGGGATTTGGAGGAGCCGGCTCGACGGCATTCGAATCTCGGTTCGACTCACCGTGAGTGAGTGAAAGCTTCGGGCACCTTCTCGTCGCCCTAGTTACGTTCTTTCCATTTTTATTGTTCCCCCATTCTTGTTGGAGTCTTTTTTATCGTCGGCGACTTCAGCCTTGGGGCTCTTTACCATTCTTCTTTTCTTTCCTTTCCTCGGCCAGAGCGACATTATACACCTTTTCAAACAACTCCTGTCGAGTTGTGACCGTTCGGACTGTGAGCTCGTAGTCCATGTCTTCTGAGGAAATACCACTTCGGAAGCAATTGATTACTTCCCTGTCTGTGAGGTCTTCCTCTATTTTATCAACCATCTCTTTGAACTTGGTGAAATAGCTCATCGAGCTTTCATTCTTACCCTGCACCAAGTTATTCAGATCAGTGACGGTTATCTTTCGAGCTCCTGCAGTCGAGAAGCGATCTAAGAATTTTGTTCTGAAGGATGCCCACGTGGTGATACTACCAGCAGCCAAACCATTGAACCAAGTTAAGGCTGCCCCAGTAAGTGTGCTTAGGAGAGCTTTGCACATGTTGTCGTCCTCATTGGCGACAAAACACATAGTGGCCTCCAGATGTGATATGTGGCTCCTGGCATTTGTCGACCCAGAGTACTTCTCCAGAAGAGGCAACCTGAAAGTAGGAGGAGGTCGACTATCTCTAATTTCTTTGGAAAAAGGTCGAAGAGCAAAGTCAATTCGTTCAACCTTTCCCGTCTCTTTTTTCTTCTCCTCCTCCCATTGCTCAAATTTCTTTTTCATCATCAACCATTCTCTGGCATCGGGTCTCTCATCTCCTGGAGGGGGAGCAACGGCGGTGGACCTCTGGCCTTCACTTCGGGGAGTCACTGCCTACTCCTTACGTCCACTGTGAGAATTGGTCCTTTCGATCTTATTGGAGATCTATGTCTGTTACTTCTTTGAGGCGACCTGCGCCTCTCAGCAGCAGACGGCGACCTGCGCCTGTGATCTCCATGTGGCGACCTGCGCCTTTCCCCTCTCACAGGCGACCTATTCCCATTTCTGTCTCTTTGAGACCCTGATCTCTGTGTTCTGGCTGGGGAAATATGTCTGTTTCTATTGGCTGTTAACTGAGTTCTCAAATCAGATTGAGCCTCCTGTTCTCTGTTTCTGTTGAGGCTAGCTCTCAGGTCGTTACTCGGCACATGCACGATGGTAGGAGCTCGCTGAACTATCCTGTTGTCACCATTCTGTCCCACACCTTCATTTGGCCTCATACTCCTAGCCTGTTGTCCATTAGAGACCTGAGTACGATCCACTCTTTCAGAGCGCACGTCGGCCTGCTCTGCCTCTTCCATAGCTATTAGGTCGGCCAAAATCTGGGCCCTCTCTAACATCATCTCTTTCTTGCTCATAGGGTTGGTGGAGGGACCTGCCCTGTATCCAACGTTCACCTGAGCAGTTGGACGTTTAGGAGGGGGTGGAGCTCCTTGCCCATCCATGTGCCTTTTGCCTCTCCTTGTGTCAGGCAAACCCCTGCCATCAACGATACTGGTAGAGCGTGTGGCTCTACCATGAGGACGATTTGGTGGGGGAGGAGGCAAATTCAAGTTTTCAGCATTTGCATTTGCATTAGTGTTGTTGTTGTTCACTTCTTCATGCCCAAGTGAAGCCTCAGATACGTGTCCGTCCGAAGTCACCATTGTTGCAGGTTGTTAAAAAATTTCGAGGTCAAGTTGAAGCACGTTTCCCGGCAATGGAACCAAACTGATGCTGCAGGAAATGTGCTTATCAATCTTCCTCCACGTGGCAGGACTGATCACTTGGCTTCTTGACCTGAAAACAGAACCCACGACTAGCCGGATGTGTCTCCGGCGAAGACGCTCGGGCGTGAGAGTAAGATCACAGTTGTATATAGCTCCAAATGTATTGAATAATGAACTCAGAATACAAAATGGCAGTTACCTTTGCACCGTTGGTAGTGACGAAGTATTTATAGGCAAGAGTAATGTATTTTTGGTGAGGAGACATGTCCTCCGAGATTATAGCAGCGGTTATTCAGTCATGTGAACGTGTTAGTAACTGTCCCTGATTTGTAGGGATGTGGTTACGTGAATGGTTCAACTAAATAAGCCAGCGAGTATCAAGTCGTCACTTGTTAATTCAGGTCGAGGTCGCCACTCGTGGAATGGTCGACCTGACTGTCGGGTAGAGCATGGTTCGTACCCGAATTGTAGCATGGATCATGAGGTCGGACTAAGTTAGGTCGGGACCTGTAGGTCGGACCATGGGCTTAGTCGACTGACGCTTGAGATGGGCTTTGGGCCATTCTCTGACTGGGCCAGCCC
Organism: Adenophora triphylla var. japonica; assembly: GCA_022495995.1. Taxonomy (NCBI): domain Eukaryota; kingdom Viridiplantae; phylum Streptophyta; class Magnoliopsida; order Asterales; family Campanulaceae; genus Adenophora; species Adenophora triphylla. Next base: position 57,577 of record JAFEMH010003459.1, on the reverse strand, counting down.
TATTGAGAATGTGATAATCAAAGCTGGATGTAATTGGGCTTTACTTGCTTGGCCCAACTCGGCACTTTTGGTATGTTCAATAACTATTGTTGAAGTTGCCCTAAAAAGGGAGAATGTGGGTCTTCTATTAACCGACGGCTTAGTCAGCTTAACGTTACAGCCCTGGTCCGGCTTGATAATTTCCCAGTTTTGGGTGAGTGATAAACGGGGTTCGATTTGGTTCAACCATTTTTTCGGTAAAAATGAGAAAATTACGCCATAGTCTTTCAATATAACCTAATCTACATCCTAATACAATGAATTATCATATTTACCTCCTAATCATACACTATAAAATTACTAACTATATAATCCCTCTACCAATAAATAAAATTCCACCCCTCTCAAATTACACCCACATTCCACTCTACCCAATTAAAACCTTACCCTCTCTACCCAATTAAAACCTTACCCTCTCTCTCTTTCTCCCAGGTCATTCTCTCTCTTTCACTTTCTCTCTCTACCCCCCATCTCTCCGATCACCCTCCCGTTCCCGTCCGACAACCCCTCCCACCTCCGGTCTCCCTCTTCCCTTCCTCTACACCTCCAACCACCCCTCCCCTCAACCATGCTTCACCAACTCCGACGACAACCTCTCCTCCCAACTCCGGCGAAGCCCTTTCCTCCCTCTCCGGCGACCGTTTCTCTTCCAAACTTTGGCGAACGTCTCCCTCCTCAACTCCGGCGTTCGTCTACCCCACCTCAGTTTACCTTCTTCCTTCGCACCTCCGGCCACACACAACACACCTTATTCCGACCACCTCGCTGCAGATCCGACCGTCTTCTCCACACCGGCGACACTTCTCCGATCTTCCTCCATTCGAGCTCGCAGCTGCCATAGATCTAGCAGATCTGGTTTAGGAAAAGACAAATTGGCGCCGCCGCCGAGGTTAATCGGAAACGGCCAGATCTCCTCCATATTAAACGGCGTCGTTGTCGTCGTATTAGCCGTCTGGAATGCAGCAGTATTCCCATTCATCATTACTGTATTTCATCACTTTCTTTCCCTTTTTCCCTGCATTTTGATTACAAATTCCTTGTTTATTGTTTGTAAATGGACATTTGAATTGGTTACATTAGGATCTTGTAGTGATAATTAGAGTACAGTACTTGGGATTGTAATTGAAATGTTTATAGCTTGAAATGTTGGAAATGGGTCTCATTGTTATTGTTTCATGTCTGGCTAGTCAACCCCCCCCCCAATTTTTGACCTCTACATTTTGATTAAAATATATTTTTTTTGTGTGTATGTGTTGGAATGGGCATTTCGATTATTTTTAATGGAATTTGCATCTTATTGTGGTTTTCTTTTTTTTAATTACTTGGAATGTTATTGAAGTGTTTATTGTCGGAAATACTTGTGTTTTTTTTTTACTGTGATCTGGCAAGACAGGGTGGAAGTAGGTGGTTGCCAAACAAAATTCCAGAAGGCCCTCATAGGCAACTGTTATCTTTACTCCCGTCTTAAAATAAATATTCAATTTTTTTTTTAATTATTCAAGAGCAAATTCAATTTTTTAGACATTAATTTTGAGACGGAGGTATTACTAAATGAGAACTTACTGATAAGTTCTCATTTGTTTGGTCGTCGGAGAGGTCGCCGGAGTTGGTGGTCCCCGGACTTGATCGTGTTCTTAGTGGTAGTTTAGTTGACAACTGAGAATTTACTGATAAGTTAAGTTCTCAGTTGTTTGGTCGCCGAAGTTGGTGGTCGCCGGAGATAATCGTGTTCCTAGTAGTTTAGTTGACAACTGAGAACTTACTGATAAGTTAAGTTCTCAGATGTTTGGTCGCCGGAGAGGTTGCGAAGTTGGTGGTCGCCGAAGTTGATTGTGTTCATAGTAGTTTAGTTGACAACTGAGAACTTATTGATTTGTTCTCAGTTGTTTGGTCGCCGGAGTTGGTGGTCGTCGGAGTTGATCGTGTTCTTAGTAGTTTAGTTAACAACTGAGAACTTACTGATAAGTTAAGTTCTCAGTTGTTTGGTCGCCGGAGAGGTCGCCGGAGTTGGTGGTTGCCGAAATTGGTGGTCGTCGGAGTTGTTCGTGTTCTTAGTAGTTTAGTTGACAACTGAGAACTTACTGATAAGTTAAGTTCTCAGTTGTTTGGTCCCCGGAGTTGATCGTGTTCTTAGGGGACATAACTGAGAACTTACTAATAAGTTAATTTTTTAGTTGTTTGGCAGCCGAATTTGGTGATCGTCAGAGTTAATCGTGTTCTTAGTAGTTTATTTGACAACTGAAAACTTACTGATAAGATAAGTTCTCAGTTGTTTGATCGCCGGAGAGATCGCCGGAGTTGGTAATCGCCGGGGAGGTCGCCGGAGTTGATCGTGTTCTTAGTATAGTAGTAAAGTTAACAACTGAGAACTTATTAATAAGTTAAGTTCTCAGTTGTTTGGTCGCCGGAGAGGTCGCCGGAGTTGGTGGTCGCCGGAGTTGGTAGTCGCCGGAGTTAATTGTGTTTAGTAGTTTAGTTGACAACTGAGAACTTACTGATAAGTTAAGTTCTCAGTTGTTTGGTCACCGGAGAGGTCGCCGGAGTTAGTAGTCGCCGGAGTTAATTGTGTTCTTAGTAGTTTAGTTGACAACTGAGAACTTACTGATAAGTTAAGTTCTCAGTTGTTTGGTCGCCGACGTAAAAAAAAAAGTAAGTCGCCGGAGTTGATGGTTGTCGGAGTTGTTGACCGGAGAAGATGGGGAGGGGGTGACCTAAGGTGATGGTGGTTGGAGAGAAATTAAATTGATAAAGAGGGTGGACTTAGTAAAATGATAGTAGGGTAAACTTAGTAAAATGATGGGAGGATTTTACTAAGTTCACCCTCCTATCATTTTCCTAATTTCACCCTCTTTATCAATTTACTTTCTCTCCAACCACCATCACCTTAGGTCACCCCTCCCCATCTTCTCCAGTCAACAACTCTGGCAACCATCAACTCCGGCGACCAACTCCGACGACTTTTATTTTTTACGTCGGCAACCTCTCCGGCGATCAATCAACTGAGAACTTAACTTATCAGTAGTCAACTAAACTACTAGGAACACTACCAACTCCGGAGACCACCAACTCTGGCGACCAAAAAACTATGAACTTAACTTATCAGTAAGTTCTCAGTTGTCAACTAAACTACCATGAACACGATTAACTCCGGCGACCACTAACTCCATCGACCAAACAACTGCGAACTGAACTTATTATTAAGTTCTTAGTTATCTCCACTAAGAACACGATCAACATTAATTGATTTCATTTATATAAATAAATAAACTATGCTTTGAAAAGATTAAACAACAACATCCTATTTCAATGTTAATAATGTTTTGGTACCTACTCTTTCTTCAGCTCTGTAGCTATGGGCTAGTTGCACAAGATGTCCTACTTAATAAGGAGAGTTCTTCGTGTTTTGACTATGGTATAGATTTTATAGTTCAGATATAATTTTATTTCTGTTAAGATATGGTTTGTATAAGATTGTATAAATTTATTTAAATGAAGTAAAACGACCGAAAAGAATTGAGAAGTTCTCAATTGTTGGTTACCGGAGCTGATCTCTTGTTAGTCATCGGTCGGAGTGGTTGTATTCTTAGTTGACAACTGAGAACAACTGAGAAGTTCTCTATTGTTCAGGAACAACTGAGAACAAGCTCAAAAGTTCTCAGTTGTTGGTCGCCGGAGTTGGTCTCTTGTTAGTCATCGATCGGAGTTGGTTGTCTTCTTAGTTGACAACTTAGAACAACTGAGAAGTTCTCTGTTGTTCAGTGAATAATCGAGAACAACTCAAAAAAATCCTATTGTTGATCATCAGAGTTGGTCGTGATTTTAGTAGTTGAAAATAGAGAACGATCTCAATTGTTTGATCGTCGAAGCGGTCGCTGGAGTTGGTCATATTTTTAGTAATAAACAACTGAGAAAAAAATCAAAAGTTCTCAATTGTTGATCGCAAATCGGGGTTGATTGCCTTCTCAGTTGACAATTGAGAACGATTGACAATTAAGAACAACTAGGAACGATTGACAATTGAGAACAACTAAGAACGACTGAATTTTTTTTAGTTGTTTGATCGCCGAAATGGCGTCGGAGTTGTTCGTGTTCTTATTAGTTTAGTTGACAACTGAGAACTTACTAATAAGTTCTTAGTTGTTTGGTCGCCTAAGCGATCACCGGAGTTGGTGGTCGCCGGAGTTGATCGTGTTCATAGTAGTTTAGTTGACAAGTGAGAACTTACTGATAAGTTAATTTCTCAGTTGTTTGGTCGTCGGAGTTGATCGTGTTCTTAGTAAGTTCTCAGTTGTTTGTTCGCCGGAGTTGATCGTTTTCTTAGTAGTTTAGTTGACAATTGATAACTTACTGATAAGTTCTCGGTTGTTTGGTCGCTGGAGTTGGAGTTGGTGATCGCTGGAGTTGATCGTGTTCTTAGTGGAGACAACTTAGAACTTACTGATAAGTTAAGTTCTCAGTTGTTTGGTCGCTAGAGTTGGTGGTCATCGGAGTTAATCATGTTTTTAGTAGTTTAGTTGACAACTGAGAACCTATTGATAAGTTAAGTTCTCAGTTTTTTGGTCGCCGTAGTTGGTGGTTGGCGGGGTGGTCACCGGAGTTGGTCGTGTTTTTAGTAGTTTATTTGACAACTAAGAACTTACTGATAAATTACGTTCTCAGTTGTTTGGCCGTCGGAGAGGTCGCCAGCGTAAAAAAAAAAAGTCGACGGAGTTGTTGACTGGAGAAGATGGGGAGGGGTGACCTAAGGTGATGGTGGTTGGAGAGAAAGTAAATTGATAAAGAGAGTAGAATTAGGAAAATGATGTAAGGGTGAAATTAGTAAAATGAGAGTGTACTTATCAAGGATTATATGGTTAGATAAAATATTTCTTGTCTAATTAGGTAAAATTCATAAGTTTTAGGGATTATATGGTAATTCCCTCAAGAATCAATGTATAAACGGACAGTGACAGTACACATGGATGAAGTGTCACCGGCATCAAGCTTTACGTCGCCGGAGAAGATGAAATTAATATTGTCACAGTTCTTGATTTACAATCCTGCGTGTGAAAACAAGAGAGAGAAAATTTAACCTAATTTTGACTAATTAACCGTGGTTAGACTTTTCACCGTTGGAAGACATTTTTTCCATATATTTTTACAATTATAGCTTAGTTGTCAAGATTGGATTGACGTCTATAAATCGAGCCTTTTACTTTTGACAAAGACTTATATGAGAACAAGAATATTCGTCTCATCCATGAGACGGGTCGGATCCATGACCCATGACCCGCCCAAAAAAGAGCCATATACAACCGACGTTCTGTCTCTGTAAACGTCGGCCGATCTTTCAAGAAAGCTAATGGGCGATAAAGGATAAAGGAACGTAATTGGCCGAACAACGAACCAGACCCTCCATTGATTTCCAAGATTCCGGCTCGAATTCGTCGGAAAATTGACATAATTGCCGGTGCCATTGGGTGATTATTCTACCCTTTTGATGATATTGGGTTAGTGATTTTCTCAATTTCTCAACAAACAAATCATAGTGATGGCAAGAATGAAAGAGAAACAGAGTGTGTTTGTGAGAGATTTTGAGAAGTTTGACTTGAGATGGGAGTATGGGAGGGAAAAAATATGATAAACATATATGATTTTTAATGTTTTTTTTTTCGGTTTGTGAAAAGTAATAGTTACTATAACATAATGTAATAATTGTATGCATATAAAGTAATAGTTTGTATACATTAAAGTAATACATATATACAGAAAAGTAATAGTGTTTTTCCCTATGTTTTCTTCGTTTGGTAAAAGTAATACTTATTATAACTAAAATGTAACAAACGTGTTATTAGACGTGTCCATTTTATAAACCGAACCGGCCAACCGGGAGGTTGAAAACCGGCCAAAACCGGTCAAAACCGGTCAACGGCGGTTAACCGGACCGGCTAACCGAAACCGGTAATTGGCCGGTTCGGTTAAGGTTTGAAATTTTGAAAAACCGGCCAACCGCCGGTTAACCGCCGGTTTTGGCTTGCTCGGCCGAGTCATATGAGTTGCTCGGCCGAGCATAACCTTCCAGTAGTGTTAATTTCCAATAACGGTCATGCTCTACGAGTCATATGAGTTGCTCGGCCGAGCGTAACGCTAGAACTCATTCCAACGGCTACTTTTTCAAACTAGCCGTTATGTTCACCACCACCACCACCACCACCACCACCACTACTACTACCAAGCATTCACCACCACCACCACCACCACCACCACTACTACCACTACTACTAGTACTACCACTCCTACTAGTCTACATACACCACCACCATCACCACCACCACCACTACCACCACCACTACTACCACCACCACTACTACCACCACCACCACTACTACTACTACCACTAGGTCCACTACTACTACTATCACCACTACTACTACCGCTACTACTACCACTCCTACCAATACCACTACTACCGCCTACACCACCACCATCACCACCACCACCACTACTACTACCACTACTACTACCACCACCACCACTACTACTACCACTACTACTACTACCACCACCACTACTACCGCTACCACTACCACTACCACCTCTACCACTCCTACCAATACCACTACTACTAGTCTACACCACTACCATCACCACCACCACCACTACTACTACCACTACTACTACTACCACCACCACTACTACCGCTACCACTACCACTATCACCTCTACCACTCCTACCAATACCACTACTACTAGTCTACACCACCACCATCACGGCATCACCACCAACACCACTACTACTACCACTACTACTACCACTCCTACCGGCTACCACTACCACTCCTATCAATACCACTAGGTCCACTACTACCAGCCTACCACCACCACTCCTACCAATACCCTCGTTGTAATTGTATTTTAATTAATAAAATTTAAGGGTACCGTCGCTTTTTTCTTTTATATACTTTCGTTTCTTATAAAAAAGTTAAGTTTTATTTCTTTCAAAATTCATAACTTTTTTTTATAAACCTTTTTTCAAAAAATGTATGTAGTAAACTTAAGTCTAAAATAGTCTTATTTATCCAAAAAAAAATTGAAAAAAATTAAAAGTTAACTTTTTTCAAAAAACCGTTAAATTTTATTTCTTTAAAAATTCATAACTTTTTTTATAAACCTTTTTGCAAAAAATGTATGTAGTAAACTTAAGTCTAAAATAGTCTTATTTATTCAAAAAAAAAATTGAAAAAAATTAAAAGTTAACTTTTTTCAAAAAACCGTTAAAAAAATTAACTGAAAAATGATATGCTCGGCCGAGCAACACCAAAGACTCGGCCGAGCAACCCTCAACCCCTAAACCCTAAAAGGGTTGCTCGGTCAAGCGACACCAAAGACTCGGCCGAGCAACCCTCAAAACCCTAAACCCTAAAAGGGTTGCTCGGCCGAGCAACACCAAGGACTCGGCCGAGCATATCCAAACCGTCAAACCGGAGGTTAACCGGATAACCGTTAAAACCGTGAACCGCCTAAACCGTAACCGGTCTAGCCGGTTAGGCGGTTCGGTTCCGGTTGGGGATTTTGGAGTTTTCAACCGCCGGTTTTCAACCGGCTAACCGGCGGTTTTTGGAACCGGCCACGTCTACGTGTTATTTATATGTGATAGTATTTGTACATAATTGTAACACGTATGTATAGATATCTATATGTTTTCAAGCAATAAGTTACAATGAGTTCAAATTTATCATGATACATGTAAAAGTATTACATTATCTATAGAAATATGTTACAATTTCATCTATCAAAGTGTTACATTTACTTGTATAAACTATTACATTCATATACATAAGTTATTACAGTTCAAATGTAATACATATAGTTTGTATTACATTTGAAAAAATGGGTGAAAACGAGCTTTTGTTTTTTTAAAACAGGTATTACGTTTACTTATGAACAATGTTACTTTATATGTATACATTCATTACATTAAGAGATGGTAACTATTACTTTTTCTAAACCACTGAAAAGCCGAAAAAATAATATAAAAACAAACAAAAAATTGGGCCTATGAGAGGCTGCCACGTGTCAGGGTCATGCCCCATGGGTCATGGGTCAACCCGTCTCATGCATGAGACGGATCCCCTTGTTCTCATGGGAGACCACCTCTTTACTTTTACAGTGTCACTGTATATAATTTTTTCTCTTCTTTAACTGTAATTTTTTATGTATACTCCCTCCGTCCATTTACATACTTCACACTTTCTATTTTGGGCGTCCACATACTTACTTCACACTTTATTTTTTTTACCTAAAATGGAAACTTTATATTATTAAAATATTAACCATACCCCACTCGTTCTCTCTCCTACATTATTTTAATACTCACAACACTATTATAATTTACTATTCCCTCCACTCATTCTCTCTCCTATTTTACTTTCACACTCACAACACTTTCAATATAATACTCTCTCCTTAATAACCGTGTAAACAATAACTGTGAAGCATGTAAATGGACGGAGGGAGTATATCATATTTCGTAATATAAATGCCAAAATCTCACAAAAAACGCATTTTTTTCAAGCTTAGAAAAAAACGTGTTTTTAGAAGACGTCGACTCTTCCCCTCGCTTGCGGCGCCCAACTTTACCTTCGGCGACGACGCTACCCACCTGATCTTCTTCCTCCTCCGGCAGCTCAACCACAAATTTCCATTTTCACTTTGCAATTTGTATATTCTTCCTCGATTCTTCTTTGTCTCGTCTCAATCGTGAAATCGACGAAATTGGAATTGAAAATGGGTTTGATTCATTTGTTCTTGTTACTTCTGATTCATTACAGTTTTTTGGATCCTATGGATTTTCTAGCCCTTCAATCGATTCGGGAGTCTCTAGAAGATATGCCCGGCTCCAATTACTTTGCTTCCTGGGATTTCACCGCCGACCCCTGTAACTTCGCCGGCGCTTATTGCGATGGCGAGAAGGTCATTGCCTTGAACCTCGGCGACCCCCGCGCTAGTTCTCCTGGTTTATCCGACCGTCTTGACCTGTGATTTGGAACGGAGGTATGAGTACGTTCCGACGAACCAAATTTAATTCGAGTGCCAGTGCATTTTAATTCGAGTGCCAGTGCATGTGTTTTGAAATGCCAGTACAACCCGTCGTGCAGAACAAATCAGATGGGAATTTAAGTGCAGTGTATGTGTTTTTGAGTGCCAGTGTATGTGTTTTTGAATGCCAGTGCATGTGTTTTTGAATGCAAGTGCTTGTGTTTTTGAGAGCCAGCAAAAATGATTACCAGTGTTTTTGAGTGCCAGTGTATGTGCTTTTGAGTGCCAGTGCATGTGTTTTTGAATGCCAGTGCATGTGTTTTTGAATGCCAGTGCTTGTGTATTTGAGAGAACAAAAATGTTAGTGTAACAAAGTGCCAGTGTTAGTGTAACAGAGTGTCAGTGTGAAGAGTGCCAGTTCATGTATATAAAAGTGCTCGTGTAAAAAATGCCAGTGCCAGTTTAACAAAGTGCCAGTGTTAGTGTACTGGCACTTTGTTAAACTGGCACTGGCACTTTTTACACTGGCACTTTGTTACACATGCACTGGCACTTTGTTTACACTGACAATTTGTTAAACTGGTACTGGCACTTTTTTACACTGGCACTTTGTTACAGATGCACTGACACTTTGTCACACTGGCACTTTATTAAACTGGCACTGGCACAAACGGTAAAACACAAAACACGTTTTTTCTAAGTGCCAGAAAAAATGCGTTTTTTATAAGACCAACTCAATATAAATATATAATTTGCTCAATATACATATATAACGATATGCATATATTGTATTGGATTTTTTTCTCAAATAATTCCATTTAAGAAATTTAAATCCTAAAATAACCCACATTTGAAACTATTTGCCAAAATGATCAATTTTTTGAAAATCGTACACTGTGTAGCGAGTTTATATTTTTTTCGATTAAAATCGTTACACCGTGTAGCGATTTTAAATTTGCTCAATTTTATTTTAATATTTATGCTATTAAAAAAAACTAAAATTTGAAATCGCTGCTACAGGTGTAGCGATTTCAAATTACTCAGCGGCAGGCCAACCAAAGTCCAAAAGTCCAAAGTTTTAGTTTGTACTTCGACTCACTTTAAATTACAAAATAATAATACAAAAATGATGTATTAATAAATAAAACTAAATAGAAATATTATTTTTTCCATCTCAAATAAATACTTTAAAAAATGTGCTTCTATAAAAAAAATTATATTTTTCATTTCAAAAATAAATATTAATTTCGACTCAAAAATGAATAACCAAAAAATAATACTACATTTTTTATCCCAAAAAAATGAACATTACTTCCTTCATCACAATGAATATTTTAAAAATTAATACTACTTCACTCGCCTCTAAAATTAATGTTTGTAATGTTAGTGCCTTCATCTCAAAATATGACATTAATATTTGAGGCAAATGAAGAGTACTATTATTTTTTTAAATATTCATTGGGATGAAGGAAGTAATGCTCATTTTTTTGAGATAAAAAATGTAGTATTATTTTTTGGTTATTCATTTTGAGTCGAAAGTAATATTTATTTTTGAAATGAAAAATATAATTTTTTTATAGAAGTACATTTTTTAAAATATTTATTTGAGATAGAAAAATTAATATTTCTATTTAGTTTTCTTTATTAATACATAATTTTTGTATTATTATTTTGTAATTTAAAGTGAGGCGAAGTACAAACTAAAACTTTGGACTTTGGTTGGCCTGCTGTGTAATTTGAAATCGCTACACCGTATAGCGATTTCAAATTTTAGTTTTTTTTTAATAGCATAAATATTAAAATAAAATTGAGCAAATTTAAAATCGCTATACCTTGTAGCAATTTTCAAAAAGTTGATCATTTTTGGCAAATAATTTCAAATGTGAGTTATTTTGAAATTTAAATTTTTAAAATGAAATTATTTGAGAAAAGTTTCTATTGTATTGGTTCGAACTAATTTTAATTGGTTTCTACAAGTCTAATAGACACTAGTATTTGATAAGTGGTATGCCAATTTGATATTCTTTAGCTTTTAATTTACCTTTTCTTTGGGTTTTCTTAATATATTAACTTTTTAGTTCCTTTTTAAATATTATCAAAATAAATAAAGATCACTTAAGACAAATCTAAATGGGGTTTAAATTTTTAAATGGAAAAATATAGATATATGTCTTAGGTCAAGGATGCAAATTTATCCTAATAAAAATTAATTGTCATATTTACCCTTGTATTTAAGAAAAATGTGAGTATATTTGATCATTGTTAACTTTTCGTCCAAATATTAACGAAAATGTTTACTGCAGCTTAAGTGGAATTTAGGATTAAACACGTGGAAAAAATAGTACAAGTGAAATTTCTGATAAGCATTGCAAGACATATTTATATAAATCCTATATTACAAGGACATGTCTGCATCTTAAACCTAATTATAGGGGCATAAATCTATATTTTATCTTTTAAAAAATCACCATTACCTACTATCACCACCATCACCATCACTACCACCATCATCGCTCACATCATTACAACCATTACACAACTTCACAACCATCGCTCTATGTTATTTGAACTCGAGTACGAGTATCCGACATGGGTACGGATCCGAGTGTCTGATTCACTTTTTCTAAAAAATTGGACACAGAAACAGTGTACTAAATTTAGACACGGGTACGGAAATATGTTAATAACAAAATATATAAAGTTTGTTTATATATTTGTTTATCATAAAAAATAGTCTTATTATTATTATTATTGTATACAATAGTGTAATTTTATAAAATTGTTTCTACATAAAATTATAATTTTAATGAATTTGGCTAATATATAATGTATAATTAAGTAAAACACTAACATTAAAATTTGTAATTTTTTTATAAATGAAGTCAACTCACTTCTTTTATCCTTTCAATAGTTTTTACTGATCTGATCCGGTTCTACTGGTCCGGTCCGGTTCCCAGGCCCGTCTCAATAATTATAGGGGCCCACAATAGGAGTATCCTAACAAGTGGCCCATTATTTTTGGACCAAAATGCCCCTTCATCTTGTACATGAACTAAAAATAAAGAAGGGGTATTTTGGTATTTTAGGCACCAGCAGCGCCTGGGTATCAGCAGCGCCTTGGGAATCAGCAGCGCGTGGCACCAGCAGTGCGTGGACACCAGCAGCAGCGTGCCTAAAATATCAAAATACCCCTTCATTATTTTTAGTTCATGTACAAGATGAAGGGGCATTTTGGTCCAAAAATAATGGGCTACTTGTTAGGATACTCCTATTGTGGGTATCCTAACAAAACCCATATATATATATATATATATATATATATATGTATGTATATATTGACATTAATATTTGGTTAAAATTTATTTATATTGATCATCAAAGTAAAATATGGATAAACAAAATGAGATGGAAGGAGTAAATAAGTACATATACCAATTAAAAGATTAAAATAGAATAAAATTTCAAAAAAATAAACAAAACAAGTGTCATTTACCAATACGGCCCGTCTCTCACTCCCGTCTCCAGCAAAAGCAAAACCCTAACCCTATCTCAAATCTCTTTCATTACTGCGCCTCTTTTCCTCTCCTCTCCTCTTCTCTTCTCTCTACTAGAAATCGTTTTGATTTCCATGGCGCCCTAAGTTCCGACACCATCGCACCATACATCCCTAAGTTCATTGCTGCACCGTTTCACCATACAACCTCTCTCAGCTTTTTTTTTTTTTTTTTGCATTCGACCTCCGATCTACTCGTATCTCCAATAAAAGGTATTGATTTAGTCATTTTGATGTTATTATCTCCAGTCTCGACCTCCGATCTACTCGTATTTATTCAATTTCTTTTTGAATTTTGCATATCTAAATGTTTAGGTTTAGTTCATCTCGAATTTGTTAATGTCTCACTCAGAATTTTGGTATCTGAATCTAGTTATTATTATGTTCATTTTTTGGTTTTTCGATTTTTTTTGTACTGGTGTTAGACCAAATACAAATTAGTAGGTTGTAATTACTACTAATTTTGTTGTTCATGTTTTTTTAGATGGAACAACCTGCTGCTAATACTGATTGTGTTGATGCCTCTTATTGTATCTCTCCTAATTCCACTGTCCCACCCGCACAAGCGTCAACTCCTAAGGAAATATATTTGACTAAACTTCCACCTCGTCCTCAAAAGAAAAAGAGAACGCCATCAAAGAAAGCAGAGGAAACAAAGAAAAAAAAATCTGAAATTTGGGATCATTTTATAAATTTTGAAAGGGTCAGTGATATTGGGATCCTTGAGTCAATCGCAAAGTGTAACTATTGTCTCAAAGAATATGGGTATTGTAGTGCCTATGGTACTTCTACTTTATGGAAATACCTCACAAATGGAATAGGATGTCCAGAATATCCTTACAAAGAGCGCCTTCAAGAAGATAAAAAACAAAAAACCCTTCAATTTCGGCCAATAAAGAAAGAGGGAAGTGATGAGGCCCATGAGGGTACAAGTGTTACCCTCAAGGCAGTCCACTATAGTCTTGCTGACCTTAGGAAAGAGCTTGCTATCATGATTATCCTTGATGAAATGCCCTTTAGGACTGTTAAAAACTATGGTTTTCAACGTTTTGTTGGTGCTTTAAATCCCAAATTTAGTTTACCATCTCGTATTACTGTGGCAAGAGATGTCATGGATATTTATGTTGAGTAAAAAGCCAAGTTGAAGAAACTCCTCAAGTCTCAACGTGTGAGTCTTACTACAGACACTTTGTCACGACCCTAATTCTAGGTTCTATTTTGAGTCATATTAATCATATATAGAAGTGCATTTCATATTATTATGTGTTGCATTTTAATTGTAGAAATTATGTGTTAATTGGTATTTTATGAGTTACATGCTATTTTAAAAATATGAATAAAATAAAAATCATTATTTAATGTTTTAATGAAAATATTAAAAGTAAGTAGTTAAAATGTAACTTTTTAAAATAAGTAGGAATTATACTAATGTTCAAGGTGCTTGAGTGTTAGTAGTGTATATTAAGGGTTTTAGTAGTAGGGAGGGTTGATAGTGAAGGGGGTTAGGTGAAAGTGGAGTATTATCCATGGAAAATGAGTAGGAGTATTTCATTTTAACAAGGAAGAAATCCTCTCAGCTTATTCAAGAACATCCATGGTCCTTTTCAAAACCCTAAACTCTTAACCTAAAAATCCATAATTAATTCTAGAAAAATCCCTTCTTTGATTCGTTTGTTTCGGGGTGTTCGTGAGAAGAAGGAGCTCCTTTCCATCCAAGCAAAGTTCTTAAATTTTCATATTATTTTTTCAGGTAAGTTATTATAAATTCTTGAAATTATGTTCATTTAGTGGTATAAATCATGTAGTTATGTTGTTAAAGGTTGTATGAGAATTTGAAATTTATTTTCTGAGTTTAGGGAATGGAAAAATGTGTTTTGGTTAACTTGAAAATGAACTTGGTGTTGAAAGGGGTCAACAATGGATTTTTAAGAAAATTGAAATGGTTTGGATGTGTTAGAAAAGGAAAAGAATGGATTTGGGTCATGTTGGAACTCTTTTAACATCCTTTTGGGTTGCATGGAACTGGAACTTGGCTTTTGGTATTGTGGTTAAGTGGGTACAAAGGAAACTTGAAATTGTTTTGGGACCAAAGCTGAAGTCCAGCTCTGTTTTTGCAAATCTGCAGAGGGCACGAGTCGTGCCCTAGGGCACGAGTCGTGACCTATGGCACAAGTCGTGCCCATCACTCGTGACTGGTCGTCCCCTTGCTTGGACGACAGGTTCTGGAGGGGTATCAAAGGGGCACGAGTTGTACCCTGGCCAGTTTTGGGAAATGAATTTCAAAGCCATGTAGGTTCAATTTTACCACTTATATTCCAACTAATGAAACACTACAATCAAAGTACAAGGTATGAATAACAATAGGAAGTATTTCCATTTCAATTGTGATCATTTGAATATGTTTAAATGATTGGTTAAAGTAGGTTGGATCTATTGAACCTAACTTGGGTATTCTCATTATACTATTGTTGATACATCCTTGAATGACTTTAATAAGTGTGTAGTCCTTATGTGTTACACCTTATACATTTTTTAACACCTTTGTGAAGTGCTTGCTTAGGGTTCCCTACTTTGGAATCCTAAGTTCATTGAATTGATTCAAGGATGAACTAGCCTTAGTGCTACTATTGAGGGATACTTGTTATCTTGTTGCTATCATTTGATATGCTTTAATTGTATGGTTCCCTACTTTGGAATCATATATTGATTGGTTAAGCAACTAGTTAATTACTGTGCTTATACTCGAAATCCAGCTGGTACTTGTTTGTGGGCAGTGTTATGAGATTATAATGGCACACGAGCCGAGTTCATTATAATCCATACACTGATTCCCGTTTTGCCCTGCCATTGGCCATGGTTTGGGGGTAGTGAACTGGCTCAAGGGAAGTCTAGTTGCACTATTGGATATGACTTTGTGTCATAGTCACTCTTGTTGTTACTATGTTTAGTTCCGGAACCGTTTCTTCAACAATTGTTGCTGCTTGGATCGGGATATCCTTTTGGAGGATGAAACCTTGGCTCAGTATCCTTCTAAGTGTTATATTATTGCAATTAATTGTTATATGAATGGATATATCTTTCTTTGTGTTATAAGAATGTGATATACATGACTTATTATTATATGCTTCTTAATGTGATTGCATATCATCTTGTTGCATATATAATAACTTGCTGAGATTTTTCTCATCCCGTCCTTTCATTATTTTCTTAGATAGATCTGGGCCAGGGGCTTGGACGTGCTGAGTATTGAGAGGGCGCCAAGTTGGTTTTTGAGGAAAGTTTGGTAAGGATACATTATGTAAATGTATGACCTTGGGTAGTATTCATAGTCTTAATGTATCCTTATTTTGCAACTCAAAATGGTTTTGTAAATATTTTTCATTCGGGAACTAGGTTCCTTGGTTTGTAAATAAGTGTGTGATTGTAAATGGTGTAAATGTGGAGTGAGTTAAGTTGAAGTTAAATGGTTAAACTTTGTGTAGTAAGTTAGTAAAGTTTTGAAATGTTAACAGGTTTAGAAAGTGAAACATTTTGAAAGTACATTTCGAAAAATTTTCTTTAAAAGGCATCTTCCGTATGTGTCGCGACTCGTGGCCAAGTAGGTCTACGGGTCGGGGCGCGTAAGTTGGTATCAGAGCCTTAGGTGTAGATAGTCTAGAGTGACTACCTGACTTAAGGGGGGTAGAATGGACAGAGTGAGTAACGTTAAATGTTTTATGCAGGTACTCAATTACTATGGTAGGAGTAGAAGGAGATCCGACCGGACCTTTAGGCCTGGGAAATGTTCGAGAGGAGACCCGAGAGATGTTCCAAGGGATGTTGGAAGCGGCTATGAAGGCCATGAATGATCAAAGGCAGCAGGGGGAACAAGCAGTACCAAGAGTGGGATTAGAGAAATTTTTGAAATTGAAGCCTATCGGTTATGATGGGGAGCCGGATGTAGCAAAGGAGGAAAGGTGGATTGAGTCTATGGAAAAGATTTTTGAGGTGCTGAGATGTACGAGGAGGAGCAAGTCAGGTTTGCAGCTTACAAGTTCTCGGGTGCAGCTGAGCATTGGTGGAGAGCTCTCATGGCAAGTTGGGACGATGCCCATGTTCCTTACACATGGGAGAATTTTATACGGAAATTCAAGGAGCACTTTATTCCAACCGTGGATCAAGACAAGAAAGAAATAAAATTTCTTAACTTGGAGCAGAATATGATGACTGTGGCACAATATGTGGCTAAGTTCATGGAATTGTCAAGGTACTGTACTCACTTGGTGGCAACAGAAGAGAGGAAGGCTATGAGGTTTGTTCGGGGTTTGAAGACGGTTATTCGGATGCCATTGGTAGCTCATAAGTTTCAATGTTTTCAAGAGGTCGTAGATAGAGCATATCATGTGGAGCACGATATTGAAGAGCATAAGAGGAAAACTGAAGGGGTTAGTACAGAGAGGCAAGGAGGACAAGGTAGACCGCAACATCAGGGTCGAGATAACCGAGGCGGGCTAGGAGCAACATTTCAGTTTAGGGGCCAGCCGCAAGGTCAGTTTGGGGTTCGAAAATAGGGTGTTAATTCGGGGAACGCACCAAAGAAAATTTGTACTTACTGTCAGAAGGAAGGGCATGTAGCTGAGCTTTGTTGGAAGAGATTGGGAAAATGTTTGAATTGCGGACAGTCGGGGCACTTTCAGAAAGATTGCCCTAAGCCGATGAAGCCTGCATCCTCGATTGGCGTCGGGACTTCTCAAGGTCAAAAGAGAGATTCTTCGGGAAAGCCTAAGGTTTAGGGTCGGGTCTTCGCGATAAATCAACAACAGGAGGCAGATTCCTCCAATGTTATCGGAGGTACTATTTTTATAGCAAAAATGAGAGCGCGTGCACTAATAGACCCTGCCTCATCTCATTCCTATGTGTCCATGCATTTTAAATTTGCCTGTTTCTGTGGAGTCTATGCCTTACTTCCTAGAAGTGTCAACTTCGATGGGAGAAAATTTGTTAACCGACGAGGTGTTACGTGCTTGTGATGTGCATATATGTGATCGTGTGTTACCTGTTGACTTGGTAGTATTGCCTATGCATGATTTTGATGTCATTTTGGGTATGGATTGGCTAAGCAAATACCATGCCTTAGTTGATTGTCATAAGAAAGTTGTTACTTTTTCAGTCCCGAATATGTCTAAGTTTTTATTTGAGGCTATTCCTTCTGCGGGGACTATTCGTGTCATTTCCTATGTTAAAGCTAAAAGGTTATTGCTTCGGGGGTGTACAGGATATTTAGCTTGTGTCCTAGATACTACCAAGGTGTTACCGGAAATGGGGGATGTTCCTATAGTTAAAGAGTTTCCGAATGTTTTCTCTTCTGAATATGAGATGCCTCCGGATAGGGAGATCGAGTTTGGAATTGATTTGCTTCCGGGTACAACTCCAATCTCTAAGGCACCTTATAGAATGCCCCCAGCTGAGTTGAAAAAGTTGAAGGCTCAGTTGCAGGAGTTACTTGATCGGGGATTCATCCGACCAAGTGTTTCGTCGTGGGGAGCTCCGGTGTTGTTTGTGAGAAAGAAGGATGGGTCGTTGAGACTTTGTATTGACTACCGGCAGTTGAACCAAGTGACGGTGAAGAACAAATACCCTCTAACTCATATAGATGACCTATTTGATCAATTGCAAGGTGCGACAGTCTTTTCTAAGCTTGACTTGAGAAGCGTTTACCATCAGCTGAAAGTTCATCCCGATGACGTTTCTAAGACAGCTTTTTGTACTCGGTATGGACATTTTGAGTTCCTTGTTATGCCTTTCGGGTTAACAAATGCTCCAGCCGTTTTTATGGATTTGATGAACCGTGATTTCAAACCTTATCTTGATACTTTTATGGTGGCAGGGGCGGAGCCAGGGGGGCAGGAGGGGGCACTCGCCCCCCCCCCAGCGGTGGAAATGCAATGGAAATTTTTTTTTGCCCCCCCCCCATATTTTTTGTTATATATGTATATATATAATTAACTTCAAGATTAACACCAGTGAGTGGTGTGGTTCAGCGGTAGAAGGGGTGAAGTTAAAGCCTTTGGTGTTTCCTTTCAAATCCATGTTCGAACCTTGCTACCTACATTTTCAATTAATTTTATTTGTCCTCCATCTTTGCTATTCTCTCTCTCTCTCCATTTCTTTCTCTTAACAGTTTTGTTTTTCTCTTTCTCCTAATTTCCTCACATTTTTTCAATCTTAATTAATTAGTTAGGCTTTTCCCATTTTTTTTGTTTTTTGTCTTTCTTCCTATTATCCCAAGTTTAATTAGCAAATTTGAATTTCTTTTTTGTACGAGTAATATATTTTAATAAATTGTTTGCGTTAAATACTTCAACATTATTTCAATCGTTCTTTGAATTATTTACTTTTATCATTTTTGTTAACTAAAATACATTGTATTTCATGGATCCGACCCATTTTTTACTTGTCCGTCCCAAAAAAAAAATCCGGGGGCGCTGCCCCCGAACCCCCGTGAAATCTTGCCCCCCTCGGGCAATTCTTGGCTCCGCCCCTGTATAGTGGTGTTCATTGATGATATCTTAGTCTATTCCAAGTCTCGGGAAGAGCATGAACAACATTTGAGAATGGTTTTTACGGTACTCCGGGAGAAGCAGTTGTTTGCCAAATTTAGTAAATGCGCATTTTGGCTTGAGGAGGTTTCTTTCCTAGGCCATGTCGTGTCAAAGGGCGGAATTTCAGTTGATCCTTCCAAGATTGAAGCCGTGGTTAGTTGGAAAAGGCCGGAATCAGTTACCGAAATTCGAAGTTTTCTGGGGTTAGCCGGGTATTATCGGAGATTCATAAAGGGGTTTTCCAAGATTGCTACTCCCTTTACTCAACTGACTCGGAAGAATATACCCTTTGTGTGGAGTGAGAAGTGCCAAGCTAGTTTTGAGGAGTTAAAGAAGAGGTTGACCTCGGCACCTGTTCTTGTTCTACCAAATGGGAACGACGGGTTGGTTATTTATTGTAATGCTTCAAAGGAGGGTTTAGGTTGTGTATTGATGCAAAATGGAAAGGTTATAGCATATGCCTTGAGGAAGTTGACTCCGTGTGAGCAGAACTACCCAACGCATGATATGGAACTTGCCGCTATTGTCTTCGCCTTGCACAAATGGAAGCAATACCTTTACGGAGCAAAGTTCGAGATTTTCACGTACCACAAAAGTTTGAAATACCTTTTCTCACAAAAGGAGTTGAACAATAGGCAGCGGAGATGGATGGAGTTGTTGAAGGATTACGATTGTACCATTTCTTATCATCCGGGCAAAGCTAATGTTGTGGCGGATGCTATAAGTAGAAAATCGTATGTGGCTTCATTGATGGTTCGGGAGTGGAAGATGTTGGAAGATGCTCGTGATTGGTGTCCCCGGGAATCAAGACATGGAGCTATCTTTGCAAGCATGAGTGCCTTACCAAGTCTACTTCAACAAATAAAGGAGGGTCAAGAGGGTGATGTCGAGTTGAAGAAGGTGGTAGATCAGATCGTGGATGGAAAGTTCAAAGAGTTTTCCCTTAGTTCCGAGGGAGTGTTGACCTTTAGAGGTAGATTGTGTGTGCCAAATATTGAGGAAGTAAAGCGTCAAGTGCTAGATGAAGGCCATAAATCCAAGTACACCATTCACCCTAGGAGTACGAAGATGTATCAGAATTTGAAACAACATTTTTGGTGGAATAATATGAAGAGGGAAATAGCAGATTATGTGTCCAAGTGCTTGACATGTCAACAAGTGAAAGCGGAACATCAAAGACCCGCCGGGTTGCTTCAGCCATTAGAGATTCCGGAGTGGAAATGGGAGCATATTACAATGGATTTTGTTACGGGATTGTCTCGGACGAGTAGGAAGCATGACGCAGTTTGGGTGATTGTGGACAGGTTGACTAAGTCCGCTCATTTCCTACCTATTGAGATTAGCTATTCGATGGAGAGGCTTGCGAAGTTGTATATCCAAGAGATAGTGAGATTGCACGAGGTTCTGGTTAGCTTTGTGTCCGATCGTGATCCTCGGTTCACTTCCCAATTTTGGCAAGCGTTGCAAAAAGCTTTAGGGTCAGAGTTGAGATTCAGTACAATATTCCATCCTCAAACTGATGGCCAATCCGAGAGGACAATTCAAATTCTTGAAGATATGTTACCGGCTTGTTCAGTTGACTTCTCGAATTCTTGGGATGTTCACTTACCTCTTGTTGAATTTTCTTACAATAATAGTTATCAATCTAGCATTGAGATGGCACCTTATGAGGCATTATACGGGAGGAAGTGTAGGTCTCTAATTTGTTGGGATGAAGTTGGGGAAGCTAAGATTTGGGGTATTGATATGGTTCGGGATTCAGTTGAGAAAGTCAAGATCATTCGGAACTGATTGATTACAGCCCAAAGTAGACAGAAAAGCTATGCGGATCAAAGGAGGCGAGATCTTGAATTTCGGAAGGGAGACTTGGTGTTCCTGCGAGTGTCACCTAAAGTAGGGATTAAGAGATATGGCAAGAAGGGTAAGTTAGCTCCACGGTTCGTAGGTCCTTTTGAGATCTTAGAAAGAGTGGGGAATCTTGCGTATCGCCTTGCTTTACCTTCAGCTCTCGGGAAAATACATAGTGTATTCCATGTTTCCATGCTTATGAAGTATGTATATGATCCTTCTCATGTATTGCCTAGGATTCCTGAGGATATAGAGTCGGACATGTCTTATGTAGAGAAACCAGTCCAAATTATTGATACCAAGGTGCAAGAACTGAGAAATAAGAGTATTCCTCTTGTGCGAGTTGTTTGGAGAAACCATGATGTAGAAGAGTCTACTTGGGAACTCCTGGAGGAGATGGAGCGGAAATATCCTTGGTTGTTCGATAATTGTGGTAAGTCATGTTAAAATTCGGGTCGAATTTTCTTTTAGGGGGAGTGAATGTCACGACCCTAATTCTAGGTTCTATTTTGAGTCATATTAATCATATATTGAAGTGCATTTCATATTATTATGTGTTGCATTTTAATTGTAGAAATTATGTGTTAATTGGTATTTTATGAGTTACATGCTATTTTAAAAATATGAATAAAATAAAAATCATTATTTAATGTTTTAATGAAAATATTAGAAGTAAGTAGTTAAAATGTAACTTTTTAAAATAAGTAGGAATTATATTAATGTTCAAGGTGCTTGAGTGTTAGTAGTGTATATTAAGGGTTTTAGTAGTAGGGAGGGTTGATAGTGAAAGGGGGTTAGGTGAAAGTGGAGTATTATCCATGGAAAATGAGTAGGAGTATTTCATTTTAACAAGGAAGGGTTTTAGTAGTAGGGAGGGTTGATAGTGAAGGGGGTTAGGTGAAAGTGGAGTATTATCCATGGAAAATGAGTAGGAGTATTTCATTTTAACAAGGAAGAAATCCTCTCAGCTTATTCAAGAACATCCATGGTCCTTTTCCAAACCCTAACCTCTCAATCTAAAAATTCATAATTAATTCTAGAAAAATCCCTTCTTCGATCCGTTTGTTTCGGGGTGTTCGTGAGAAGAAGGAGCTCCTTTCCATCCAAGCAAAGTTCTTAAATTTTCAGATTATTTTTCAGGTAAGTTATTATAAATTCTTGAAATTATGTTCATTTAGTGGTATAAATCATGTAGTTATGTTGTTAAAGGTTGAATGAGAATTTGAAATTTATTTTCTGAGTTTAGGGAATGGAAAAATGTGTTTTGGTTAACTTGAAAATGAACTTGGTGTTGAAAGGGGTCAACAATGGATTTTTGGGAAAATTGAAATGGTTTGGATGTGTTAGAAAAGGAAAAGAATGGATTTGGGTCATGTTGGAACTCTTTTAACATCCTTTTGGGTTGCATGGAACTGGAACTTGGCTTTTGGTATTGTGGTTAAGTTGGTACAAAGGAAACTTGAAATTGTTTTGGGATCAAAGCTGAAGTCCAGCTCTGTTTTTGCAAATCTGCAGAGGGCACGAGTCGTGCCCTATGGCACGAGTCGTGCCCATCACTCGTGACTGGTCGTCCCCTTGCTTGGACGACGGTATCAAAGGGGCACGAGTCGTGCCGTGGCCAGTTTTGGGAAATGAATTTCAAAGCCATGTAGGTTCAATTTTACCACTTATATTCCAACCAATGGAACACTACAATCAAAGTACAAGGTATGAATAACAATAGGAAGTATTTCCATTTCAATTGTGATCATTTGAATATGTTTAAATGATTGGTTAAAGTAGGTTGGATCTATTGAACCTAACTTGGGTATTCTCATTATACTATTGTTGATACATCCTTGAATGACTTTAATAAGTGTGTTGTCCTTATGTGTTACACCTTATATATTGTTTAACATCTTTGTGAAGTGCTTGCTTAGGGTTCCCTACTTTGGAATCCTAAGTTCATTGAATTGATTCAAAGATGAACTAGCCTTAGTGCTACTATTGAGGGATACTTGTTATCTTGTTGTTATCATTTGATATGCTTTAATTGTATGGTTCCCTACTTTGGAATCATATATTGATTGGTTAAACAAGTAGTTAATTATTGTGCTTATACTCGAAATCCAACTGGTACTTGTTTGTGGGCAGTGTTATGAGATTATAATGGCACACGAGCCGAGTTCATTATAATCCATACACTGGTTCCCGTTTTGCCCTGCCATTGGCCATGGTTTGGGGGTAGTGAACTGGCTCAAGGGAAGTCTAGTTGCACTATTGGATATGACTTTGTGTCATAGTCCCTCTTGTTGTTACTATGTTTGGTTCCGGAACCGTTTCTTCAACAACTGTTGCTGCTTGAATCGGGATATCCTTTTGGAGGATGAAACCTTGGCTCAGTATCCTTCTAAGTGTTATATTATTGCAATTAATTGTTATATGAATGGATATATCTTTCTTTGTGTTATAAGAATGTGATATACATGACTTATTATTATATGCTTCTTAATGTGATTGCATATCATCTTGTTGCATATATAATAACTTGCTGAAATTTTTCTCATCCCGTCCTTTCATTGTTTTCTTAGATAGAGCCGGGCCAGGGGCTAGGACGCGCTGAGTATTGAGAGGGCGCCAAGTTGGTTTTTGAGGAAAGTTTGGTAAGGATACATTATGTAAATGTATGACCTTGGGTAGTATTCATAGTCTTAATGTATCCTTATTTTGCAACTCAAAATGGTTTTGTAAATATTTTTCATTCGGGAACTAGGTTCCTTGGTTTGTAAATAAGTGTGTGATTGTAAATGGTGTAAATGTGGAGTGAGTTAAGTTGAAGTTAAATGGTTAAACTTTGTGTAGTAAGTTAGTAAAGTTTTGAAATGTTAACAGGTGAAATGTTAACAGGTTTAGAAAGTGAAACATTTTGAAAGTACATTTCGAAAAATTTTCTTTAAAAGGCGTCTTCAGTACGTGTCGCGACACGTGGCCATGTAGGTCTACGGGTCGGGGCGCGTCACACTTGGTCCTCAATTCAAAATTTAAATTATATGTGCTTCACCGCACACTAGATTGATAAAGATTGGAATTTGAAGAAAAAGATTTTGAGATTATGTCTAATCGCTAATTATAAGGGGGACACCATAGGAAACACAATAGAGGCATGTTTGCTTGATTGGGGAATTGATAAAGTTTTTACTGTAATGGTTGATAATGCGAGTTCTAATGATACTGCACTTAAGTACTTGTAAAAAAATGGTGGAAATGGTGCATCTTGGACAATGAGTTGATGCATGTTAGGTGTAGTGCACACATTTTAAATCTAATAGTGAAATAGGGTTTAAGTGATCAAAATGAATCAATTTCAGCAGTTAGAAATGTAGTGAGGTTTGTGAGGTCTTCTCCGGCTAAGACAAAATATTTCAAAGCTAGTGTTGAAGCCGAAAAAATTCCAAACAAGAGCATTCTTTGCCTTGATATCGAAACAAGGTGGAATTCTACCTATTTGATGTTGGAGGCTTCTGAAAAATTTGAGCGGGAATTTGATAGATTAAAGGATGAGGGGAATTTTGGGGATTACTTTGATAATCGTGATGGTCCACCTACTACGGAACAATAGCAAACTATAAGATGTTTTATTCAATTTTTGAAGATGTTTTATCTTACCACTAAAAAGTTTTCCGGTAGCAAGTATGTGACAACAAATCTATTCTTTAATGAACTTATGTCCATAAGATCTAATTTGTGGTCATGGAGTAATAATAGAGGATATACGGAG
The DNA here is from genome assembly GCA_022495995.1 of Adenophora triphylla var. japonica. NCBI lineage: Eukaryota > Viridiplantae > Streptophyta > Magnoliopsida > Asterales > Campanulaceae > Adenophora > Adenophora triphylla. Next base: position 32,781 of record JAFEMH010003459.1, on the reverse strand, counting down.
GAAGATATTATATTGAGTGGTATGGCGAAAAATATGACAACCAAGTATGAAAAATATTGGGTAGATTTCAACCGTATGAATTTTGTGTTAATTGTTGCAAATGTTTTGGATCCTCGCTATAAAATGAAATTGATCACCTTTTGCTTTGCCCAATGCTATAGAAAGGTTACTCCATCTTATAATTCAATGGTTGTGAAAGTGGAACATACATTGCGTCGGTTGGTTGTATGAGCATTACCATTCACTTGATTGCAACAATTTGGGTGCATTTCAGACTGTTGTTGAAGTGGGGCAGCCCTCTAGGTCTAATTTCATTGATGTTAATGTGGATAAGGATCATACTCTCCTCTTGATACAATTCGCACAACAATTGGAAAATGAGCAAAGTGTTGAAAATAGGTCCGAGTTAGGCCGGTATCTAGCAGTTGGTTGTGAAAACTTGAGTGATTCATTTGATATTTTGATGTGGTGGAAGCAAAATTCTACCAAGTATCCTGTTCTCTCTCAAGTTGCAAGAGAAGTCTTAGCTATTCCTGTCTCAACCATCGCCTCCGAGTCGGCTTTTAGTACAAGTGGGTGTGTCCTTGATTCTTTTAGAAGTTCACTAAGTCCGAAAATGGTAGAGGCTCTTGTGTGTGGTCAGAATTGGTTGAGGTCGGGAGCAAAATTTGAAAACATATTTGATGTTTTAAATGATATTGAGGAGATGGAGGATGTTGAAAAGGGTAAGTGAATTTATTTTGAGTTTATAAAATACTTATAATATGCTTTACTTGTCTACTTTTAACTAATATTTGATTGTTCTCTTTTAAACAGATTTTGACAAAGCTGCTACTACAGTAACTATTGATGCTTGAGTTGTTCCTCAAGATGAAGTCTGCTCGTGGTGGTCTGGGCAGATCAAACCAACGCTAGGGATCAATTCAGGAAATGATTTATAGGTTTGCTGACTTCTGTTCGAAAAAAATAGCCCTTATGTTTCTTTTAGCTAGTTAAGTTTTTTAGTTGGGTTCAAGTGGTTGAACATGAAACTCTTCTTTCCTAACTGTTGATTTTGTTATTGTAATTTGGTTCTTAAATATGCTCGCTTGTAGACAGTCATATACTCCATCCGTCCCGAAATATTGTTCAGCAATTTGGTTCTTAAATATGCTTGCTTGTAGATTTTGTTATTGTAAAGAATTATATTATATTGTAATTTGTAGAATCGGTGGGACCGGACCGGAACCAGACCATTAGAACCGTACCGATGAGACCGGTCCTATAATGTAATGGTCTGGTCCTGGTCCTAAATTTTTACAGAACCGAAGTATTTGATCCGATCCTATTTTCTAAAATTTTGACAAAAATCAGACCAATCCGGACAGTGAACACCCCTACTTCTCCGTCATACTTTAAATTAGAAAACAATTATACAAAAATTATGTTTTAATAAAGGAAATTAAAAGGGTATATTATTTTTTCCGTCTCAAAAAAATAGTTTGAAAAAAATGTACTTCTATAAAAAATTATTTCTTTCATTTCAAAAATGAATATTACTTTCGACTAAAAATAAATAATCATAAAATAATACTACATTTTTTGTCCAAAAAAATGAACATTACTTCCTTCATCCCAATAAATATTTTAAAAAATAATACTACTTCATTCGCCTCAAAAATTAATGTCTGTGATGCTAGTGTCTTCGTCTCAAAATATGATATTAATTTTTGAGACGAATGAATTAGTATTATTTTATACAATATTCATTGGGACAAAGAAAATATTGGGACAGAGAAAGTAATGTTCATTTTTAGAAGTAGTATTCTTTTCTAAAAATTAATACTCCCTCCTTCTCACGTGAATACAAACTTATTTCCATTTTGGTGCGTCCCACGTGAATACAAACTGCCTAAAATGGAAATAAATTTATTATTTTATATTCACCCTACCCTACCCCACCCACTCATTCTCTCTCTTCATTTCCTACCACACAATTTATTCAACCAACTCCACTCATTCTCTCTCTTCATTTCCTACCACACATTTTCATTATCTTAATAATATTTCTTAATTATTATGCCCGAAAAAAATGGTTTGTAATCACATGGGACGGAGGGAGTATTTATAATGTTAGTGTCTTCGTCTCAAAAAATGAACTTTAATTTATGAGACGAATGAAGTAGTATTCTTTTCTAAAATGTTCATTGAGACGAATTAAACAATGTTCATTTTTTTTTTGGACAAAGAAAGTAGTATTAATTTTTTGATTATTCATTTTGGAATGAAAGTAATATTCATTTTTGAAATAAAGGAAATAATTTTTTTAAAAAATAAAACTTTTCTTAAAATATTTATTTGAGACGGAAAAAATAATACTCCCTCTTAATTTCCTTTATTAAGACATTATTTTTTTATAATTGTTTTGCAATTTAAAGTGAGATGGATAAGCATTATTTTCATGTTGAGGTGAAACGAACCATTATTTGAAGGTTTTCTTGAAAAAAAAAACTTGAAAATGGTACATCACTTAATATTGGCAAGTAAAGTAGCTAGTTTAGATTATAGTTTTTTTTTTTTTGGAAGTATTCTTTTCTAAAGATAAAGACGAAGGAAGCAATGTTCAATTTTTTTGATAAAGAAAGTAATATTATTTTTTTGGTTATTCATTTTGGAATGAACATAATATTCATTTTGAAATGAAGGAAATAATTTTTTTAAAGAAATAGATTTTTTCTCAAAATATTTATTTGAGATGGAAAAAATAATACTCCCTCTTAATTTCATTTATTAAGACATAATTTTTGTATAATTGTTTTACAAAAGTGAGAAGGAAAAGTAGTATTTTCATGTTGAGGTGAATCGAACCTTTTGAAGGTTTTCTTGATTTTTTTTTTTTCTTAGAATGTTACATCACTTAATATTGGCAAGTAAACTACGTGAAATAATACTTACCCAGTTACCCTCCATCAACATCAAAGCCATCACCACTATCATCAACATCAATAACATCATCAATATAAAATAGTAGTAGTGATGGTGCTAGTGAGTAATATAAGAGGTGATGATGTTGTTGCTTGTGGTATTGTTGACGGCAGTGACGAGCGACGGTGATGGTGGACCTTGGTGGTAATAGTGATGATGGATGTAGTACTAAAAATGGTGTTGATAGTAGCATTGAAAAGTGGTGATGGTGGTAAAGTAATGGTGATGGAATGTAGGGGTGGTGATTGTGAAGTGGTAAAGAGAAAATATAGATTTATGCTAATATACTTAAGACTTAAGATACAAATTTGCATTTGTACTATTAGATTTATGTAAGAGTGCGTCTGCTGAGAAACGCGTTTCTCCATAACTATGGAGAAACGTGTTTTTCATAGCCAGAAGCTTTACATTTGATAACCAGAAAAAAAAAACCCAAGGCCAAGACCAAAAGCTTCTGGATATCCAGAAGCTTTGCATTTGATAGCCGTAAGCTTTGCGGTTGATATCCGAAACTTTGTATTTGATAGCCGAAGGATGTGAAATGTATATCGAGAAAAAAACCCGAGGCCAAGACCAAAAGCACGGATATCCGAAGCTTTGCATTTGATAGCCGAAGCTTTGCGGTTGATATCCGTAAGCTTTGTATTTGATAGCCGGAAGGATGTGAAATGTATATCCGAAAGCTATTAGGTGCATATCCGTAAAACCGTTAGGTGCATATCCGAAATGTGTTAGGGCATATCCGAAATTGCTATTGAAGGTTTTACGGATATCAGAAACCTTCAAATGTATATCCAGAAACATTTTGAAGGTTTCTGGATATTCATTTGAAGGTTTCTGGATATCACTTTCATAGGTTTCTGGCTATCTAGCTCGTTGTCGCGCGACATGTCGGGACCCGTTTCTCCATAACTTATGGAGAAACGCGTTTCTCCCTAGATTTTGTGTTTATGTAAATACTCCTATGTCATTGCAATACTCATCAGAAAGTTCACATATGTAATTTTTTTTACGTGTTACATCCTAAATTTCATATAAGATGCTTAGTCAACATTTTTCGTTAATTTTTTGATAGAAAGTTATCGGTGGTCATATATACTGATGCAGGTTGATACATGGCGGAAACGGAAGCGGCAGAAGGCAGTCCTGAGGAAGCAGCTGGAAGCAAGGCGGGCGCCTCACCATAATCCAGGCGAGCGCCTCACCAACAGCCATCACCAACAGCCATGCGGAAAGTCAGGCAATGGAGCAGAAGTGGGTGACACGGGAAGAACTGATTGGCGGGGAATGTTGCTGCAAGTCAATTACACGACTTTAGTAATTGTGGTGTCCACTTTGAGCAAGGATTGTATTCCTTATTTATTATTATTTAGTAATAGTTATTTAGAGTCATAATTTACTTGGGTTTTTATCAGTATATTTAGTTATGTTTAGCCAATCACATTTAGGTAACTTAGAATTGTGATTTGGCAAGAAAGTCTTTTCCAAGTTTTAGGAGTCCTATAAAAGCCAAGTTAATTGTAATAGTTTAACAGATTTTGATTTTGATTTTTATGAAAATAGTTTTGCTGTGAGCAACTATCATTGAGGGTTCAATTCCCGTCTTGTATTCTTAAATTCCGTTCAGTCATTCCTCTCATTCTCATATAACTTCAGTTCGCGTTATCATTTGGTATCAGAGCCTGGTTGAATTGATGGCTGAACGAAGGCATGGTCGTGGTGTTCATAGTGTTCGTAGTAGGGTTCGTGAAGCGAATACCCAGGAATACGATCCCCATCACGAACGTGCACTATATGAAATCAAGAAGGACGAATTGCGAAGAAAGATTCAAGATCTCAAACTCCGTTTGTTGCGTTTCGAGATTCGTGAACTCCAACGATACTTTGATCCGGTGGAGGGTCGACGAATCCAACATCAGCTAGCGCGGTTGGAGGACTCTGAATCAGACATATCGTCTGATGATGAAGAGGGTTTAGCGGTGACCAATCCCTCCGCTAGGGATCACGAACTTGGTAACAGGAAGTGGACATATCCTTCTAGGGTTATCGGCGACATGAAGATCGAGATTCCGGAGTTAGAAGGTAAGTCACAGCCTGAAAAGTTTGTTGATTAGTCCATACCACCGGTGTTTGATAAGTGTGATTGCGAGATTTGTCATGTTATGACAACTCACGCAATCGACATGGCGGAACACCCAAGACATCAGCAACCTGGGATGATGGAAGTCAGCTTGGGACGAATAGCCAAAGCAGTGAACAACAAGGCTGCGACCCAGGCAGCCACCCCACCCATTGAGACCATGTTTTTTCCTCCGTATGAAGATCCGTTTGACAGGTTTATCCCACGTTCTTCGGCTCGATACATCATTCAGAAATTGATTACTGAGTTTTTTGTTAACTATCGATGGACTGATTGGATGGATATAATGAGTAATAATATCAAGTATACAGTCCGTCTGCAGTTGAAGGGTGAATTTTGTAAGGTCCTTTTCAGCGCAACATGTCAAATTCGTGGACGAATTTTTTCTAAGGAGGGGAGGATGATGCAGGTTGATACATGGCGGAAACGGAAGCGGCGAAGCGATCTTGAGGAAGCGGCTGGAAGCGAGGCGGGCGCCTCACCATAATCCAGGCGAGCGCCTCACCAACAGCCATCACCAACAGCCATGCGGAAAGTCAGGCAATGGAGCAGAAGTGGGTGACACGGGAAGAACTGATTGGCGGGGAATGTTGCTGCAAGTCAATTACACGACTTTAGTAATTGTGGTGTCCACTTTGAGCAAGGATTGTATTCCTTATTTATTATTATTTAGTAATAGTTATTTAGAGTCATAATTTACTTGGGTTTTTATCAGTATATTTAGTTATGTTTAGCCAATCACATTTAGGTAATTTAGAATTGTGATTTGGCAAGAAAGTCTTTTCCAAGTTTTAGGAGTCCTATAAAAGCCAAGTTAATTGTAATAGTTTAACAGATTTTGATATTGATTTTTATGAAAATAGTTTTGCTGTGAGCAACTATCATTGAGGGTTCAATTCCCGTCTTGTATTCTTAAATTCCGTTCAGTCATTCCTCTCATTCTCATATAACTTCAGTTCGCGTTATCATATACTCATACTAGTAAAAGCCCGTGTTCGAGGACACGTGTTTTTTTTTTAATTAAATTTTTTTTTTAAGGGCAAAATGAAAAAGGGACAACTGTGAAGATTATGGCAAATGATAAATGTTTATTTCACAACTGAGGGATATTTATACAAGTGGGAATCCATATGAAAAGACTAAAACCAAGAGACATAATAAATAAAAGCATTATCCAATAAGCTTGAAGAGGAATCAGCAAAGAAGGGCATCAGTTGATTTGAGGCGTGCGCCTCCCACCAGATGAGGCGGCCGCATGGGAGGCCGAGGCTTCAGCCTTGGTGTGTTCAAAGTGAGGCGGGCGCATGGAATTGAGTGAGGCGGGCGCCTGACTTGGTTGAGAAGAATGTTGATTCTTAACACGCCCCCGCAAGATGGACGATCCTTGTGTGAGTCCAATCTTGGAAGCAAGCGATTGAAACCGAGCTCGGGAGAGGGGTTTTGTGAGGGTATCTGCGAGCTGATCTCGGCCTGAAATGTGCTGGACACGCAAGGTGCCAAGGTTGACTTGTTCTCGCACAAAGTGAAAAGCTAGGGCGAGATGCTTCATCCGTGAGTGGAACACTGGGTTGGCAGAGTAAGATACTGCACCTAAGTTGTCACAGTAAATGGCTGGAGTTGTAGTGAGGTTGATACCAAGCTCGGACAGGAGGTTTTTGATCCAAATGAGCTCAGCGGTAGTGGCAGCGACAGCTCGGAACTCAGCTTCAGTAGAAGAGCGAGCCAAGGCTCGTTGCTTCTTTGATGACCATGTGACGGGGTTGCGGCCTAGGTAGACAATGAAGCCTGTTGTGGACGTGAAATCGTCCTTGTCTCCTGCCCAATCCGCATCACAAAAGGCATGTAGAATAGGTGGAGTGTGTTTGAAAAGTTGTAATCCCAAGTGTAAGGTACCGTGTAAGTAGCGTAGCAACCTTTTGAGAGATACCCAGTGAGCTTCTTGGGGGTGTTGAAGAAATTGGGCTAATTTGTTTACAGAAAAGGCAATATCGGGTCGAGTGAGGGAGAGATATTGAAGGCTACCAATAATGGCTCGAAATTCGGTTGGGTTGCAGATGGGTGTGCGGGGAAGAGCTGAGAGAGAAGGATAGGTAGCCATGGGGGTGGGAGAGGGTTTGGAGTTGTCCATGTTGTGCTTGTGGAGGATATCATTAATATATTTAGATTGTGAGAGTAAGAGACCATCCGAATTTGGGGTGACTTCTATTCCTAGAAAATATGAGAGTGGGCCTAGATCTTTTAGAGAGAACCGAGTTGAGAGACTGGTAATGAATGTAGAGAGAAAGGAGTTTGATGGACCTGTGATGATTATGTCGTCGACGTAGACTAGAAGAAGAAGATAGTTGGAGTTATGAGAATAAATGAAAAGAGAGGGATCAGACAGAGATGAATGAAAGCCAAAGGAGAGAAGAAATTGTTTTAGAGCGGTGTACCAAGCACGAGGTGCTTGCTTTAAGCCGTAGATGGCTTTTGAGAGACGACACACATGAGAGGGAAGAAGAGTGTTTTGAAAACACGGAGGTTGAGACATAAAGATCAAGCTGTTTCGGGAGATTGCCTTGAAGAAAGGCGTTGTTGACGTCTAGTTGGCGAAGGGACCAACCACGGGTGATGGCAAGAGAGAACAAGACGTATTGTTACGGGTTTGACTACGGGACTGAATGTCTCGGAGTAGTCAAGACCAGGGCGTTGATGGAAGCCCTTGGCGACAAGGCGAGCTTTGTATTTGTGTATAGTGTTATCGGGGTTGTATTTTATGCGGAATACCCATTTGCACCCAACTATGTTTGGGGCTTCATGGGACGGAACAAGAGACCATGTAGTATTACGCATGAGAGCATCGTATTCTTCTTGCATGGCGGCACGCCAATGGGGTGTGGATAGGGCTTGTTTGGTTGAGGTTGGAAGCGAGGAAGGAGAAGGAAGTGTAGCAAGATTGGCATATTTGGGATTGGGTTTTCGGATGCCATGGGATAATCTGGTTTCTATGGTGCGGGTGGGTGGAGGGTTGGGTGGGATTGTTGGTTGGTTGTTTGGGTCAGTAGTGGGCAAGGTGTTTAGGTTAGCATGTAGTGGGCCGGTTCGGGTGAGTATGAGGAGTAGGTTGTGGGTGAGTGTTTAGATGCGGTGGGGTGGGAGATGTGTTAGGTATTGCTTGGGTATTGGGTATAGTGGGTATGGTTTGGAGGATTGGAATGGAGATGGCACACCATTCATCTGTGGAGAAGGTAGGAGATATGGTGGAGTTTGAGGCGAGAGTTGAGTAGGGGAATATTGTCTCAACAAATCTAACATGGCGAGAGGTATAGACTTTGTTAGTGGTTGGGTCGAGACAGTGGTATGCACTTTGAGAGGAGGAGTACCCAACAAAAATGCACGGTGTAGATTTTGGTGCAAGTTTGTGAGGTGAGTATGGTTTGAGCCATGGGTAGCACAAACACCCAAAACTACGTAGTTTAGAGTAATTGGGTGATTTTTGAAATAGTCTTAGATATGGAGAGTCATTTTGTAGAGTGGTGGTGGGTAGTCTGTTGATTAGGTAGGCTGCGGTTGTGAGGGCATGGGACCAAAAAATGAGCGGAAGCTTTGCATGGGATAGAAGTGAGAGGGCAGTTTCGACTAAGTGTCGGTGGCGACGTTCGGCAAAGCCGTTGTGTTCAGTGTATGTGGTGGAGAGGTTAGGTGAGAGATGCCATTTTGGAGAAGGGATGGAGTGAGTTTGAGATACTCACCGCCATTGTCGGAGAAAAATTGAACAATGGGGCGAGCAAAAAATTTTTCTACAAGGGCTTTGAAGCGGGTGAATGTGGGGAAGGTGTCGGATTTTTGTTTGAGAGGATATAGCCATGTATATTTGGTAAAGTGATCAACAAAGATCACATAATATTTGTAGTTGTCATAAGAGTAAAGCGGAGAAGTCCAAACGTCGGAAAAAATAAGTTCAAGGGGAGCATTTGTTTGTAAGGATGAAGTAGAGAAGGGAAGTTTGTGACTTTTATTGGTAAGACAGGATCGCAATGGGAAAAGGTTTTATTGAAAGGAATGCTTAAAGAGAAGGTTTTATTTAAAAAGGAGACAATGGGGGGGGAGGGGTGCCCTAGTCTATGATGCCAGGTTTGAGGTGATGTTGAGACGGTGCCAATGAGAGCTTGAGGTGCGTTGGGATGCCAAACGTATACGCCATGGTCAATTGTTCCTTGAAGAAGGATTTGTTGAGTTGAGATTTCCTTAAACAGAAATGAAGAATGTGAGAATTCTATGGAAGCATGGTTATCTTTGCAGAATTGAGAGACGGAGATAATATTTTTAGAGATTAGAGGAACATGCAAGACATTATGAAATTGAAGTGTAGAGTGAGAGGTGGGAATAAAGAATGAACCTATATTTGCGATGGGGAGTGAGGAGCCGTCACCGATGATAACGTCATCACTTCCATCGTAAGGGTGATGAAGAGCAAGAGTAGAGAGATCATTGGTTAAGTGGTGAGTTGCACCACTATCCACAAGCCAAGATACAGAATGGGTCGAGTAAGGGGAAGACATGGTGTGGGCTTGGGGCTGTGAATGGTTTGAGTTTGAGCGATTAGTGCGGTTTGAGGAAGGCGGAGGAGGAAAGTTGACAGTGGGGTAATCGTGTTTGAACTGTCGGCATTGGGATATGAAGTGGCCAACATAACTGCAATATTGGCATTTTCCCTTGAATGGATTGGAAGGAGCAGTGGCTCGGTTTTGAGGGGGTGTTGTGAGTATAGGATGGCTTGGGTAAGGACGGGTGGGTGCATGGGATGAGTGGGTTTTGGTTTGGCCAGCCATGGCGGGTAAAGAGGATGGCAAACTGGGAAAAAAAAGGAGATTGTTTTATTGATCACAATGCTCTGATACCATGTGAAGATTATGGCAAATGATAAATGTTTATTTCACAACTGAGGGATATTTATACAAGTGGGAATCCATATGAAAAGACTAAAACCAAGAGACATAATAAATAAAAGCATTATCCAATAAGCTTGAAGAGGAATCAGCAAAGAAGGGCATCAGTTGATTTGAGGCGTGCGCCTCCCACCAGATGAGGCGGCCGCATGGGAGGCCGAGGCTTCAGCCTTGGTGTGTTCAAAGTGAGGCGGGCGCATGGAATTGAGTGAGGCGGGCGCCTGACTTGGTTGAGAAGAATGTTGATTCTTAGTGAAGATAAAATGAGAAATTTGACATTTGAAACTGTTCACACAACTATTCATAATATCGGTGTAATTTATACTATAGATATTTTTTAAGTACAATGAAAAATATGACAATTAAATTGTATAATAGTATACCTAAATAATTGACCTAAGTGCATGAACATACATTTATATTTTTCCATTTTTCAATGAAGCCGATTTACATAAGACAAAAGACCTAACAGCTTCCTGATATGACTTTTCCAAATTTCAGTTTGAATACAATTCAAAAGGTGAAATTCCCACATCAATTAACAGCTCCAAGTTGTCAAGTCGATAACATTAACCATTTTTAACTCTTTCAACAACTGGCTTTTCAAAATCCCAATAGCTTCCACTAAATATTATTCCCATTCGTTACCATAAACTGGAAAAATTAAAGCAATTACCTTTCACAAGTTCTTTAAAAACTTTTCAAAGTAAAGAAAAGTATCGATTCAATTGGTTTCATCCGTCCCTGATTATTGATAACAATAAATTTAAGTATTTTTAGATATATTTTGAAACCAAAGTACAATGTACATAATTTCATTAAAGCAATTTTTTTATTTTTGATGGAGGTGGATGTGGTAGGGTAGGAGGTTAGAGGGGCGACAAGATTAAAAAATAATTTTAATATGAGCATTTTTTTACGGGATGGGGGTGGGGGTTGAGAGGTGTGGGTGGGTGGGTGGTGGTGGGTTTGGGGGTGATGGTTAGAGCCGTCAATTTGGGACGGTTCCGTCAGGACGTTCCGTCAGGACGTCCCGTCCCGCCATACAAATGGGACGGGATGGGACGGAAAATTTTAGGCCCGCGAAAAGTCGTCCTGTCCCGTCCCATCCCGCATTAGTCGCGGGACAACATAGTGTCGTCCCGTCCCGTTATCCCGTATTGACGGCTCTACTTGTACCTAAGTTTTGAAACATGGAGTGAAATGTATACCAACCTCCAATCCAATTTGCATTCACTTTTAAAATTCATCAATGCCAGGTCAGTCTTAATATATTTTGATTATATAATTTCATCCGGTCTAGCTAATTGTTTGATCACATATACTGTATACTTAAGTTTGAGCTAGTCTAACACAAACATCTTGAAGTATTTAAAGTCTTCTTGTCCTGCATTGTTCCGCCTTGTCCCGCGTCCCGCAGTAGATTTGGGACGGGACGGAATATTTTAGTCCCGCGAAAATTCGTCCCGTCCCGCATTAGTCGCGGGACAACATAGTGTCGTCCCGTCCCGTTATCCCGTATTGACGGCTCTAGTGATGGTGTTAAAAAGCAATTTTCAGAAAATGTTTTGATGAGAAGAATTCGGAAATCATTTTTCTTAGAAAACAAACCTATTTTTCATTAATCGAAAAATCTTTTTCGTTGTCTTTATTTTTCGATGGTTACCAAACACCTAAAAATAGAAAAAATATTTTTCAAAAAACATTTTCTCTCGAACAAAACACAAACGGAGCCTTAACGCGTGTGCTGCACTGCTGCTTGGCTAATATTATTTTAATTTAAATAATAATTTATTTATTGCATAATTATAATGTGTACCGTGGTCATAATACTCCTGCTAGCTATAATTGATATGTTAGCTATAATTGATATTAGTCGGTTAGAAATTTTTTTTGAAAAAACGCGAGTAAGATATTTTGTCACGAGTCACAGTAGTATGCACTATGTATTCCAGTTAATAATTTTTAAATATTATCATAAAAAACTTATTGAGTATTTTTTTTTTAGATTGAACACTTTTAGGAAAACTTAGTCCAAAATGAATGAATGACCTTTTTGATAAAAATTTAGTTCATAAATATTTTATACGATTTTTTTTCACTATTTCATCATGCATCATATATCTGCAAAATTAAAAGTCTAAAAAGTCGATAATAAGATGTTGATCAATTTTATTTACTAAAATTTACAAAAGTATACTCCCTCCGTTCCAGCCCAAAAGGCACAAAATCAATCTGACACGGAAATTAAAGAAAGTGATGTAGGAAGGAGAAAAAGTTTAAATGTTGTGAGTATGAAAAATTAAATATGAAAGAGAATGAGTGGGAGGAATTGTTAGGAGAGAGAATGTTGTGAGTGTAAAAGTAAAGTAGGAGAGAGAATGAGTTGGTGGAATAGTAATAAAAACTTTGAAAATTTGTGCCTTTTTAAATGCGACACCCAAAAAGAAAATTTGTGACTTTTCGACCGGGACGGAGGGAGTAATTTTGAAAATTTATTCAAAATTTAAAAATTAAACATTCATTCAAATAGAGGTCTTTAATTTTGGAATAGACGTCCTTAGAGCAACTCTAATGGTGGATATCAAAATCAAATTTTGTCAAGTATCTTTTTATTTAATTATTTATTTAACATTTAAATTTTATTTTGTTATATCTTTTTGTATATTTATACAACACAAAATTAAATTATTAATTTGTCAATGAAAAAAGAAATATTTTTTTTATTTATTAAATATACATTTTTTTACTTTATTTATATTCAAATATTATATAACACCGGTATATATTTAATTATTAAATGGTAAAAAAACAATAAAATAAAAATAAAAAAATAACTTATTAATTTGATACCCATCGTTGGAGATGATAATTTGATTCCATATAAAAATTTAATTATGATACCTACAGTATATCTTAACTTCATACATGGAAAATTAGCAATGAACATTAATTTGGGAATGAGTCAGGAAATCTATAGTATAAATCAAGACTGTGTTTTGAACAGTAGAGTGAACAGTTTCAACCTGAAAATGACCCTTTTGCCCTCACTATTCACTCACTTTTCTGTTTTGCCCTCCCACCTTTGTATGTCGTGCGACATACATGACATTAATTTTCAAAAATAACTTTTCCCTCCTAAAATTTGAATTTTTGTAAAAAGAGCTCCACATTAAAAAAAAAATAAAAAAATTATTATGTCGTGCGACATACTTGTCCTTAAAAAATTATTTATTTTTTAAATTAAAAGAAAATAGAAAAAAAAAAAACACTCACGTGGCCTTGGACACGGGCATATGCTAGTAAGAATATATCACCGGCCCAGTCGGTAGCCGATAGGGGTGTAAATGGTTCGGTTTGATTCGGTTTGGACAAATTTAGAGACCAAACCGCTAGTAATCGATTCGGAGAAATCTCAAACTAAATCGAATCATGAAAATTTTCAAACCGAACCGAACCAAACCACCTCGATTTGGTTCGGTTCGATCTCAAATTGCGGTTTCATTAAGCGGTTCAAACCGCGGTCCGAACTGCGGCCTAGACCGCGGTCCAAACCACAAAAACATGTCCAAACTCCAAACGTTCCTCCTTACTTATTTATGTAAAAGACATATTAAAATTACAACGGGAAACTGTAGTTAAGAAATTAAAAGGCACATTTGAAGCATAAATACCACAAACAAGAAGTAAAAAGGCTAGGATGATGGCATGAGCTCTTTCTGTATTAGCTACCAGTGTACTGGACCAAAACAGAGAAAAATAAAAGAAAAGGAAAAAGAAAAGGGGAATTCAATAGGTCAAGTGCATCATTGATGATATATACTCAGAAGAAGCTAGGGGTCGTGCATCATTGAAGATATATACTTGAAAGAAGCTAGGATTCGTGCACCAAATAGAATAAATATTGACTCGTGAAACCAATATTGACATGAACACAACTAATGCAATAAATCAAAAAAATAAAGCTCCACCAAAGAGAAGAAAAAGTGGACTAGAAATAAATTGAAGGCACATGTAAATGTTAGAGTAACCTAAACAGAACATAAAAAAATGAGATGGGAAGTGTTCGTAATTCAGCTCGGTTGTTCGGTTTGGCGGTTCAGCTCGATGATTCGGTTTGGCGGTTCAGCTTGGCGGTTTGGTTTGGCGGTTCAGCTCGAAATGGTTCGGTTCGGTTTGGTTTGGTTTGGAGAAGTCAGACCGCAAACCAAACCGAACCGCATGGTTTATAAATTTTTGGAACCGAGATGAACCGTTAATCGTTAAAAATCAAATCAAACCACGTAGTTTGGTTCGGTTCGATCTCAAACCGCGGTTTGAACCGAACCGCTGACACCCCTAGTAGCCGATATCTTCCCTCACACACAGTAGTGGTGGGCAAGATGGACATTTCATATTAGCCAACTCACACGTTACATTACCACCCTTTAGACCAAGTCCAATAGGTAAACTACCAAAAAACATTCAACTGCCCTAATATCACGACACCTCATCTTCTCTCTCCATCCACTTAATCATTCAACTACTTTCTCAACTGCACCCCCCACAATAAGCTAGTTTAGTTTAAAATTCAACTCCTCCCAACTCATCATTCTATATCCCACCACTTTTTATTTTAATTACAATATTTAATTTTATAATTAAAAAAATAATAAAAATAATAATAATTTATTATTAAAAAATAAATTATTAATATTTTTATTTATAAATTCGAGATTTTTTTTAATTTTTTTTAATTCACACTTAATATTGAAAAAATAATGTTTTTTTTCTGTGTCCAAATCAAATGAAACGAGACTCTATTTGTAGATAAAAAAAAAATTAAGAATTTTGGTGTAAAATTTTTTTTTTTTTTATATAAGATAATTGCCTTTGAAAAATTCGAAGGATTTAAAACAAAAAAAATAATTCAGTGTCCAATAGGCTCGTGACAAGTGGCGCCCTAGAAAAACACGAAAAAAAAAAGGCAAACCTTTCAGTAACACACGCGCCTCTTTCGCGCGTGTGGTACACGCTCCTTCTCCGACCCAATAAGCTCGCGACACGTGGCATAGATGGGCCCCTCCATTTATTCTTCAACCGGGTTGAACAAATTCAACCCAATACCCTCAACTACCCCCATTCAATTACCCTATTGCCCCAATTCAACTAGTTTAATCCCTCTCAACTCCTCCCTCAACTACCCTATTGGACTTGGTCTTATATAGAAACTAGTCTAACATCCATGCGTTAAACACACGGCCATAAAATTTAGATAACTAACAGAACTAAATTAAAAGAGTTATTACTAATATAAAGGTTAATTTAGAAAAATATTTTTTAAATAAAAGGTATTCAACAAAAATATATAATGACATTGAAACTTTTTCCATTATATTAATTGGTTTATTGTTGAAAGGAGAAATAATAAATAATAAATAATGAGAATATTTATATTTTAATCATGAAGTTAGTATAATAACTATGTTTCTTAAAATTTGTGAAAATTTAAAGTGACAAATATTTCAAACCAGAGGGAGTATACTATATAATTATTAAATTTTAAAAAATCTTATAAGAACTAATAATAATTTTATATTAATTGTTTCCACCAGACATACTATACATATTGGATTGGGACAAACTAAATCGAATGATATACTGTTCTATGGAAAGTACATCAAGCTTTCACATACAAAACATCAAATACTTATATCCGTCTATAAACCATAAATATGTTACATATAAAGGACCCGTTTTCTCGTATTTTGCATTCATAATCCTCTATGTCCAACGCGATGGGTCTATGTTGACACCCATGTCCAAAAATCATAGTAGAATTGGTGTTTTTTTTCCTTAATTTTTTACAAACTTGTAACTTGTATTCGTGCTCTAATTAAATGGATTGACGGACATGAAGCATAATGGAGTAGTCGGAGTAATGGGATATTAATCCCACATTGTCTAGGAAGTGGGAATTGAAGTGTTAGGAAATAGAGTATTATATATTGAGAAGTCTTAGCATTTGAAAACCAATAGAAATATTAATCCCACATCGTCTAGGAATTGAAATGCTAGAAAATGGAGTAGTATATATTGAGGTCTTAGCATTTGAATTTCAATAGGGATATTAATTTCAATAGGGATATTAATCCCACATCGTCTAATATTTGAAATGCTAGGAAATTGAGTAGTATATATTGAGAGGCCTTAGCATTTGTAAATCAAATGGGATATTAATCCCACATCGTCAGCATTTGTAAATCAAATGGGATATTAATCCCACATCGTCTAGGAATTGAAATGCTAGAAAATGGAGTATTATAGGCCTTAGCATTTGAAAATCAAATGGTATATTAATCCCGCATCGTCTAGAAATTGAAATGCTAGAAATTTGAGTAGTATATAAGAGGTGTGTTTAGTAAATGACATTAGAGGGAATGAACCTATTCTTTATTTAGTCTAATTTCTAGTTTGAGCGGGAAAATAGGGGTGTGTTGAAGTGCTTTGCACTTCCGCCTTTATATAATTATAGATTTTGGAATAAACGTCCTTAGAGCAACTCCAATGGATATCAAAATCAAATTTTGTCAAGTATCTTTTTATTTAATTATTTATTTAACATTTAAATTTTATTTTGTTATATCTTTTTGTATATTTATACAATACAAAATTAAATTATTAATTTTTCAATGAAAAAAGAAATTCTTTTTTATTTATTAAATATAAATTTTTTTTACTTTATTTATATTCAATTATTATATAACACAAGTATATATTTAATTATTAAATGGTAAAAAAACAATAAAAAAAAATAAAAAAATAACTTATTAATTTGATACCCATCATTGGAGATGATAATTTGATTCCATATAAAAATTTAATTATGATACCTACTTCCTTCGTCCCGCTATAAATTGAACACTTTTTTTATTGGGTGTTCCATTACAAATTGCACACTTTCTAAAATAGCAAAGAATTTTTACTATTCCACCCACTAATTCTCTCTCATACTTTACTTTTATACTCATAACACCAATCAAATCACTATTTTCTATCCCACTTTCTCTCTCAACCTCACTTTTCACACTCACAACAATTATGCCATTATTTTTTTCCTTATTCCACGCGTAAACAGTAAGTGTGCAATTTCTACCGGGACGAAGGAAGGGAGTACTCCCTCTGTCCCGCTACAAACTGCACACTTTTCTTATTGGACGTCCCGCTACAAACTGCATACTTTCTAAAATGGCAAAGAATCTTTACTATTTCCTCCATTCATTCTCTCTCCTACATTATTTTAATACTCACAACACTATTATAATTTACTATTTCCTCCACTCATTCTCTCTCCTATTTTTACTTTTATACTCACAACATTTATATCATTATTTTTTCCCTTTATCTCTGCACAAATAATAACTGTGCGATTTCTACCGTACCGGGACGGAAGGAGTATATCTTAACTTCATACACATGAAAAATTAGCAACGAACATTAATTTGGGAATGAGTCACGAAATAAGGATATATCACCGCCCAGTCGGTAGCCGATATCTTCCCTCACACACAATAGTGGTGGGCAAGATGGACATTTCATATTAGCCCACTCACACGTTACATTACCACCCTTTATATAGAAACTAGTCTAACACCCGTGTGTTAAATGCACGATCATAAAATTTAGACAAATAACAGAACTAAATTAAAAGAGTTACTATTAATATAAAGGTTAATTTATAAAAATATTTTTTAAATAAAAGGTATTCAACAAAAATATATAATGACATTGAAACTTTTTCCATTCTATTAATTGATTTATTTTTGAATGGAGAAATAATAAATAATAAATAATAAGAATATTTGTATTTTAATCATGAAGTTGGTATAATAACTATGTTTCTTACAACTTGTGAAAAATTTAAAAGTGACAAATATTTCAAATCAGAGGGAGTATACTATATAATTATTAAATTTTAAAAAATCTTATAAGAACTAATAATAATTTTAAATTAATTATTTTCACCAGACATACTATACATATTGGACTGGGACAAACTAAAACGAAAGGTATATTGCTCTATGAAAAGTACATCAAGCTTTCACATACAAAATATCAAATACTTATATCCGTCTATATTTCATAAATATGTTACATATAAAGGACCCGTTTCCTCGTATCTTGCATTCATAATCCTCTATGTCCAATGCGATGGGTCTATGTTGACACCCATGTCCAAAAATCATAATAGAATTGGTGTTTTTTTTTCCTTAATTTTTTTACAAACTTGTAACTTGTATTCGTTCTCTTATTAAATGGATTGACGGACATGAAGCATAATGGAGTAGTCGGAGTAATGGGATATTAATCCCAAATAGTCTAGGAAGTAGGAATTGAAGTGTTAGGAAATGGAGTAGTATATATTGAGAGGCCTTAGCATTTGAAAATCAATAGGGATATCAATCCCACATCGTCTAGGAATTGAAATATTAAAAAATGGAGTAGTATATATTGAGGTCTTAGCATTTGAATTTCAATAGGGATATTAATCTCACATCGTCTAATATTTGAAATGCTAGGAAATGGAGTAGTATATATTGAGAGGTTTTAACATTTGAAAACCAAATGGGATATTAACCCCACATCGTCTAGGAATTGAAATGCTAGAAAATGGAGTAGTATACATTGAGAGGCCTCTTAGCATTTGAAAACCAAATGAGATATTAATCCCACATCGTCTAGGAATTGAAATGCTAAAAAATGGAGTAGTATATAAGGGGTGTGTTTAGTAAATGACATTAGAGGGAATGAACCTATTCTTTATTTAGTCTAGTTTCTAGTTTGAGTGGGAAAATAGGAGTGTATTGAAGTGCTTTGCACTTCTACCTTTATATAGTTATATACTTCCTCCGTCCCATTATAAATCACACACTTTTCTTTTTGGGCGTTCCACTACAAATCACATACTCCTTCCTAAAATGAAAAGTTTTTATCACTATTCCCTCCACTCATTCTCTCTCCTACATTATTTTAATACTCATAACACCATTATAATTTACTATTCCCTCCACTCATTCTCTCTCCTATTTTACTTTTACATTCACAACATTTATATCATTATTTTTTTTCTTAATCTACGCGTGAACAGTAAGTGAATGAATTGTAATGGAACGGAGGAAGTGAACGGTATAAACCGAGATACGAACACGGGCTTGTTCGAGCTGGGCCCAAATGGATTGGGCCATAAACATAATACAACACACAAGTATCAGGGTCGAGGAACAACTTTCCTCGTATGACGAGGATCATCCACCTCGATATTATATCATCATGCTTGGGCCGTCATATCCCGAGATGTCACAAGTGACGAGGAGATAAAAGTTAGTACCTCGGCATATCATCAAGTGACGAGGAAACAAAATCATTTACCCCGGCATGTTACCTTGTCGGCCAAGCACCAAATAACGAGGAAGCAGAATCATTCACCTCGGCCTACTTTCCAAGGCCGAGATAAAACATTTCTGTTCCTCGGTTCCGGCCTAGCGAGATTACACACCCTTATCAAACAAGGATTCTACAGTCATGATCCAATCAGGATTACAATTATCAACACCAATTCAAGTCAAACAATGACTCTTTAGCAGATATAATTCTCTTAGGATTATATCTTATCTCTTTACAAGTTCACTTCAACATGGATTCTATCAATCCATTCCTATAAATACAAGGCCCATGACTCATTATTTGGTACGTTACTTTTTACATTGCAGAAACTCTGTCAATTTGTTTTCTCACACAAAAACCGTGAACTTACTCTCACGCCGGAGGGCCTTTAGCCGGATCCGCCCCGGCTTAGTTTACGCGTTTTCTCTTATTTTCAGGCCTTGCAATCACCGGAGCATTCATCGCTTGGATTTGGGTTGATTTGACGATTTTGGCATCATCAATTGGTTCCATTGCCGGAAAATCGATTCAAACACCCTTTGTTTGGCCTGAAATAATCGCCTGAAGCCCGTTTTCGGCCGAAAATTTTCTAGTTTGAACGGAATTTTCTGTACCGTTTTTGGGCTCGTTTTTGATTCGGCCGAATCCGCAAATTTCCGCCGAAATTTGCCCAGATTTGGTTGAAATCGTTTTAAGCGTTGGAATTTCGTCCCAATTTTGGCCGGAAAATTTGGCATTGTCAAAGTTGCCAAATTGCAGTCTCTTAGTTTGCGTCAAATTCTGCTCCGAATTTGATTGGAAATTGTGATTTTGGGATATTCGCTTAAATTGGTAATTTGTTGATTGATTTGCTATGGACGGACAATCTGCAAGTGTTACAGCTGGGGACCCAACCCAAGTAAATGGGGGGAACACTGGATCCGAGGAGCTGCCTCCTCCTACTCCTCTACCTCGCCCGCATGCCCCCTCCCCTCGCCATGACTCTTCGTTCCAAGGGTCAGGCGAATGCCGAGGGAGAGGGTGCCGAGCTTCCTCGGCCCACTCGTACTCGTGGGAAGCAAGTGGGAAGGAAGAAGACAAAGAATGCCGACGTCGGTCAAGCAGTAGGAACTCCACCCGTTGACCGACGCTCTTTGTTACATAAGCAAATGGAAACATTGCAAAGGATGTATGAAACACAGGCTGCTCTTTTGCAATTGGACCCAGAGCATTCCATGGCTGAATTCATTAGGCCATCTATGGGCAACCCTCTCGTAAGGGAACAAGGTGAGCAACGAGCTCCTCTCCTCAAGACCGCTGAACTACCAAAGCAAGCACCCCGGGAACCTACCCGTCCTCGGCATGACAGTAAGAAGAGGGATCAGGTAGTTGACCTGAGAAGCCAATTGACTCCCAGGGAAGAGGAGGTGAACTCAAGGGACCTAAGGACAAGGCTCAGTCTGAACAGGCGAATGTCACCACCTCGTCTAGTCATGGCACCCCGGCGTCCTGATTCTCCTCGTCCTCGTCGATCCCGCCATGATTCTCCTCTTCCTCGGCATCGCCGGGATTCTCCCCGTCCCCGTGCTCGTGAATTTGCTAGGCCGAGGACCCCGGAACCATATAGGATGATACTTGGTGGCCAAGACCTGGAACTGAAGCGTGATAAGGCCCCCTCCAAACGGGACAGCCACCGACATGACGCGGAGCACAGTAGGGTGAATGATCGCACCAAGGATAAATCCATCGAAGCTCCCAACGAAGCACCCGCGCAAGCAGCGACAAGGGAGTGGAAACCAAGCAATGAGAGCTGTTGAAGCAAAGACTGGATGACATGGAGATGGGAAAGAAGTTCAATGACGATGACTATGACTGGGCAACTCGTCCATTCTCCTTGAGGATAAGCGGCTCCACCTAATCCTCACCTCAAGCTCCCTAATTTCGAGAAGTACAATGGCACTACCGATGCAAAAGACCACGTGCAAGGTTTTGAACAAACTATGAATCTCCTCACCACCGCCGATGACTTGCTCGTAAAGCTTTCGCGAGCACCTTCTCCGAATGCCTTTGACCCGGTTCCGTGAGCTTAAAAGAGGTAGCATCGATTGCCGGAGAGGCATGAGGAGAATGTTCTTGGACCACTTTGCCACCGCCGGTAAGAGGAAGATGAGGCCGGCCGACTTGGCCAACATCGAGCAGGGAAAGGGAGAGACCACCCTCGCCTATTATAATCGGTTCCGAAAATGGCGCACTGTTGAAGAGAGCCTCACCGATAGGGAGGTCATTGTTTGTTTCAACTCGGCTTGAAATCTGGTCCCCTCGTTTATGAACTCTCCGCCCGGGAACCTCAGACAAAGTCTGAACTATACAAGGTGGCTTATGCCATCTCCATGGCTGAAGATAAAACAAAGAAAAGGGGAGGCGACAAGACAGAAACTGAAACGACGGCACTCGCCGTAATGACAATGGGAATGGTAAGGGATCCAAAGGGAAGAATGTAACAAGAGGCACAGAGAAACCCGAGGTATTCACCCTCGACCAAACCCATTTCGTAAATCATGCAGCTAGTAAATCTCCCTCCCCCCGTCCACTAAGTGATAAACCGAAGTACCCTCGTGATGCTTCAAAATACTGTGATTTCCAAAAAGACAACGGCCACACCACGGATGGTTGTTGGGCCTTAAAGAGGATAATACAACGGTGGGTTGACGAGGGAAAGCTGGACCGCTATGTCATGAAGAAAGACAACAACAAGCGGAAGCGAAAGGAAGAAGAAAGCGAAGATGATGATAAAAGTGAAGACGGAGAACGTAGGCCTCCTAGAGCCAAATTGCACGTAATCCGTGAAGAAGTTACTTCCACCAGAAAGCTGAGGGACCAGATCCATGAACTAAGCAAAGTTTACCACGTGCCCGCTTGGATTCATAAGGCGGAAGAGGTCATCGCTTTTTCACCAAACGAACCGGCAGGAGCCGTGTCGCCCGTGAACAACCCTTGGTGATAAAGGGTCGAATTGACAATGTGGAATTGGAAAGATTACTTGTGGACACGGGGGCCTCCCGTGACATTCTGTATTATTCCGCTTTCCAACAGATGGGATTGAAAGACACTGTACTGGAACCATATCATGGCAGGCTCGAAGGATTCACCAACTATAAGGTTGGAGCTAAGGGGACCGTGGAGCTAGAACTTGAAGTCGGTGATCATCCCTTCCTTGCCAAAGCCACAGTCAATTTCATAGTCATGGATCTGACTAGTGATTATCATGCAATCATAGGCATTCCAAGTCAAGCTAAACTTGGGATGGTGGCCTCCCTTCCCCACCAACGAGTTAAATTCCCCACTCGTGCTGGGATTGGATGTGTGAGGGCAACCCCCAAAGACTTCTTGGAACATGTCGTGAAGAGCAGAAAGAAATCCAAAAGTGTGGAGATAGATACCCCCGAGGAAAACATCAAGATCTCAAAGTCTCAGAAAACCACCGAAAATAGTTCCAGAATGAGCTATATCCGTGAGGTGCTTGATGATGAGGACGATCCTATGGTCCTAGAAATTGCAGATGACCAAGGCATAGTCCTACCTGTACCTGAGGAAGATACTATGGTCCAAGAAATTGCAGATGACCAAGGTATAGTTCCGCCCGTCTCCGAGGAAGACCCTATTCTCATCAACGGCCAGAACTCGGGGGCCAACCACGACCTAGGGAAGGCCAATATTCCCGATGTTGATAAACTTATGGAAGAAGAAGGCCTCAATGTGAACGACAACGAAGGGAGAAGAATTAGAGAAATCATTATCGAGTCTCTAGAATTTCGTGACGGTCCTGAAATGAAGCTTGTAGATGAGCTGGAAGAGGTAGTCATCAATCCTGACTATCCTGAACAAAAAATCAAGCTCGGGGCCAACTATCTCCGTAAGAGAAAGAAAAATCATCTCCCTCTTGAAAAATGCCTCGACGTCTTTGCTTGGAGAGTCGAAGACATGAGGGGGATCAATGAAGAAGTAGCCCTCCACCGCCCGGGAAGTTGATCCTTTAGCGAAGACTATCTCCTGCATAAGGAGAAATTTTGCAAGGGACAAGGAGGAAGCTATAAAAGAAGAGGTGCGAAATTACTTAGCGCCGGAATAATTCGTGAAGTCAAGTACCCCGCTTGGTTGGCCAATGTAGTTATGGTGAAGAAGCAAAATGGGAAATGGCGTATGTGCATAGACTTTACCGATCTAAACAAGGCTCGCCCCAAGGACAGCCTATCCTCTCCCTGCAATTGACAAGTTGGTTGACTCCATTGCCGGACACCAAACTCTCAGCCTTTCCTAGATGCCTATTCAGCTATCATCGATAAAAATGGCGGAAGAGGACATTGAGAAGACGGCCTTCCAAACACCTGGGAAATTATCGTTACATCATGATGCCTTTTGGGCTCAAGAACGCGGGTGCCACATACCAACGGATGGTGAATCAAGTTTTTGAAAGCCAAATAGGTCGCAACATGGAAGCTTATATTGATGACATGGTCATAAAGACCAAGGAAGGCAATCACGTTCCCGACCCGGAAGAGACAATCCACAACCTCCGAGCTAACAACATGAAGCCGAACCCAAGCAAGTGCGTATTTGGAGTAACGGCCGGAAAGTTCCTAGGCTTCATGGTATCACAAAGGGGAATAGAGGCCAACCCCGAAAAATTAAGGCGCTCATGGACATGAAGGAACCTACCACGATCAAGGAGGTTCAAAGACTAAATGGAAGAATAGCGGCCCTTGGAAGATTCATCGCCAAATCTCGCCGAAAAGTCACCGCTCTTCTTCAAGGTATCAAGGGTACCAAGAGCTTCTCCCGGACTCCCGAATGCTCAAGCATTCCTCCGGTTGAAGAAGTACTTGGGTTCCCTCCCTTGCTCGCCAGTCCGACTACCGGTGAGATGCTATATGTCTTCCTAGCCGCCACCGATTATGCCGTCGCACTGCCTTAGTTCGGAATGACGAAGGAGTTCGAAGCCTCGTCTACTATGTCTCTAAGGCACCGTCCGACGTGGAAAGCGTATACTTTAATGTGGAGAAGATAGCGTACGCGCTAGTCATTGCCTCAAGAAAATTACGTGCCTATTTTTCTCGCACATCCTATCACCGTATACACAAATGAACCATCAAGAAGATACTACATAAGTTGGACGGCCCGACGTCTCCTTAATTGGTCCATCGCTCTCACCGAGTTTGATATCACTTACCAACCAAGGAAGACCCTCCCGGCACAGCCTTTGGTTGACTTCATGGTCGAGATCGCCTTTATGGGTGAGCATCTCCCCACCTCTCTAAGCAAAACGCACTGCAGGATAAAGACTCTCCCATCAACTCCCACCCAACCGGCTGGATCCCGTATACGGACGGATCAGCCCACAAAGGAAAGAAGCGGAGCCGGAATTGTACTAGCAAGCCTGTAAGGAGAATATACTACTCAAGACGCCATCCGTTTCAAGTTCCCCGCTCCAATAATCAAGCCGAATATGAAGCTCTAATATTTGGCATTGAGTTGGCCTCCTTCTATGGAGCAACTAAGGTGGCGGCTTTCTGCGACTCCCAACTCGTTGTCAAACGAGTAAAGGGAGAGTATAATGCCCAAGATCCCACCCTTGCCAAATATAGAAACCCGGTCCTAGATATGACGAAGAAGATGGAATTTTTCGAGCTCAAACAAATTGGCAGGAAGATAACCAAGTCGCAGACGTTCTCTCCAAACCGGCAACCATGGACGTGTCTAAAACCACCCATATGTAGTTTATGCCGAGGAACCTGCGTACGAAAGACTACAAGTCATGCTCTTAGATGGAGAGGAGAGATGCTGGATCGATGACTACATTGAATACATTGAGAAGGAGAAACTCCCCGAAGATGAAGCTCAAGCTAAACTCATCAAGAAGAGGTCTCCAAGGTTCGTGGTAATGAGCGGAGTCCTCTACCGAAGATCTTTCACGAAGCCCCTGCTAAGGTGTGTCTATCCCAAGGAAATTGAGAACCTCTTGGCAGAAGTACATGAGGGCGTTTGCGGCGGACACCCGGGGGCCAGAACCTTAGCTGACAAGGTCATATCGCTAGGTTACTACTGGCCAAACCTAAGGGAAGACGCGCACGCCTATGTTAGAAAATGTGACAAGTGCCAAAGATTCTCTGACATTCCTAGACTACCAAAGAATGAGCAAACACTTGTGATACCTATGTGGCCATT
Source organism: Adenophora triphylla var. japonica (assembly GCA_022495995.1). Taxonomy (NCBI): domain Eukaryota; kingdom Viridiplantae; phylum Streptophyta; class Magnoliopsida; order Asterales; family Campanulaceae; genus Adenophora; species Adenophora triphylla. The sequence continues at coordinate 7,125 of JAFEMH010003459.1, read as the reverse complement.
TGATATGTGGGGGATCGATATCATCGGACCCTTCTCTCCCGCCCGTGGTAATTGCAAGTACGTGATAGTAGCTGTTGATTACTTCTTCAAGTGGATAGAAGCCAAGGCATTAGCCAAGATAACGGAAGAGAACACGATCAACTTTGTTCATGACAACATCTGGTGCAGATTCGGCCTTCCACATACAATTGTCTCTGATCATGGATCGCAATTTTCTACGGCATTCACTACGTAGTTGGGAAGAGTAAAAGTCCGCCATGCAAAATCTTCGCCAGCGCACCACAAGGCAACGGTCAAGGTAAGCAAGCAACAAACTGGTCCTAACCGCCCTTACCAAGAACCTTGAGGGATGCGAGGGTAGATGGTTGGACGAACTTCCCTAGCATTATGGGATGTTCGCACAACCACCCGGGGCCAACCGTGGAAACCCCATTCGCACTTACCTTCGGTTCTGAGGCTATGGCACCAGCGGAGATGGCCATCCCTACTGTGAGAAACTCCCATTATGATGAGCAAGTCAACAAGGTTAATAGGCTCCTAGACCTAGACCTGATAGATGAGAAACGACTAGCCGCGCAGATGAGGATGGTGAATTACAAGCAAAGGACCAAGGCATACCACGACAAAAGGGTCATCAGAAGAGTATTCCAAGTAGGCGATTGGGTACTTAGAAAGATTGAGGCTACTGGTCGGAAGGCAGAACAAAACAAGCTCTCCCCAAATTGGGAAGGTCCCTACATCATCACTCAAGTCATTCGAGAAGGGACCTACAGATTGAAGACCAAGGAGGGGAAAGATCTCAAGCATCCATGGCACTCCGACAACCTTAGAAAATATTATCACTAGTCTAGTTTATTTTACAGTAGATTAGTTTCTTGTTTTCTGTCTTTTATTTTTGTTAGTTGATAGGATTGCAGTTCGATGTAATCACATTTCAGTTTTACGAAAGCAGTTTCTTCCAACATGCAAAGCAACTATCAACTCTTCACACAGACACCAGAAGATGAGGACCTTATCCCCGACTCTTCGAAACATACACTTTACATCCTAACAAGGGTCCGCCTTGACCTAGGATTACCAATCACAGTCAAGACCAAGGGTCCTTCTTGGCCTAATGACTTTACATCCTAACAAGGGTCTGCCTTGACCTAGGATTACCAACCACAGTCAAGACCAAGGGTTATCCTTGGCCTAATGACTCTACATCCTAACAAGGGTCCGCCTTGACCTAGGATTACAAATCACAGTCAAGACCAAGGGTCCTCCTTGGCCTGATGACTTTACATCCTATCAAGGGTCCGCCTTGATCCAGGATTATAAACCAACAGTCAGACCCGAGGAGTCCTTCCTCGGCATAATGACTCGCCTCACGTCAAGACAAGGGAACACCTTGTCACTACGACTAGAAGGCATCACGTCTAAAACCTGTACACGAGTCATCTTCCTCGGCATAAGGAGACGAAAAAGAAGAATCACCCTGTCAGCCAAAGCCGAGGAGTCCTTCCTCGGCCTATATGACTTAGAGAGTACAGTTAAAGCCAAGGAGTCCTTCCTCGGCCTAATCACTTGCTCAACAATTAGGAAATGAGGGACCCTCCTCGGATCCCACCTTCACAAGTTTTATGCCTAGCATATGAATAGACACAATCAATTCATTGAAACAATATGAACTAAAACAAAGGACTTTTCATTGATATTCAAGGAAAATTACAAGTCCTATCATCTATTACAGAAAAGAAAAAGAAAAATCCTATCTAAGCTTGTTGATCATCATTAAAAGGCTTATCAAGCCAGTCCTGCGTCATAGAGCCGGGGGGAGGAAGGATAGTTTGGTCGCAGATGGGCATCGCCCTCTCGCCTCCTCTCCTCGACCTCGGCCTCGGGCTCCCCTCATCCCGAATCGCTCCACCAAGGCTTTGATGTTGCCTGGGACGACGTATGTGCTCCCAGGTTGCTCGGCTTTCTTGGGCATCCTTATCAGCTATAACTGCCAAGTTATAATTAGAAAAGGGAACCAGATGATGAAGAGCCCTGACCTCTTCGGCGTACTGATCCCGACAAATCAGCTGAGCAACCTTGTTAATATCCAAGCCGGTGGAGGGATCAGCCAAGATACTTCGGGCCAGGTAGAGATATCCATCTTCAAACATGGTGGTCGTTTGCTCATCCACGGCATCTTGAAAGGCCGAACTAGCCATCATGGCATCCTTGAAGGCCTGGCTTTCTTTAAAACGGGCAACGGCCTCCTCTTCCCTAACAGGAAGGGTAGCCTCAAACCCTCGGCACTTTGCTTCAGCCTCCTCGGCCCTTGTTAGGACCTCGGCCTTAGCTTTTTTTGCCTCCTCCACCTCAGCATTTTTCAGCCGGAGTTGTTCCTCGGCTTTATCTCGGGTATCCTTGGCCTGAGCACGAGCTTCCTCGGCTCTCTTTACCTCGGCCTCAACCTTGGCCTGAGCAGCTTCAAGCTCAGCATCTTTAGCCTTCAAGAGTTCAGCCAAGTTAGCCGCTCGGGCTTCACTTGTCTTCGCAGAGCCTTTGGCATCAATCACTGCTTTCTCTTGGGCCTCGCCAAGACATCCTCATAGGCCGCAATGCTAGCTTGCCGCAAGGAAAACTTGTGTTAGAACCATGAGCAATCACAAGTAAAAACAACCAAGTTAAAAGTACGAAATAACTACCTCACCTAACATGAGTCCCTTACTACAGAGCAAATGGTCCCCGCCGCCTTCCCCTTTACCAGTGGTGTCATATACATCCTCATCCAAGGCCCTTTGGATGGGAGCTCGCCCAAATTCATCATGTAACTCTTCCCGTCTAGCACAGAAGGCCCCTTAGAGGGGGACATTTGCCACCATGAGTTAAGCAAGCTTCTCAAAGACGCCTTGAGTTTTGGCGGCTGATGGTCAAGGGAGGAGGAACCTCAGGATTGGAAGTCCCACCAACAGCTTGCCCTCTCGTCGCCGGCTCCTCAATACTAGCAGCTTGGGCTCTCGGGAGCCAGAGTGCCTAGGGACGAGGTTGGTCACCTCGGTCTCCACTTCTCGCATCAACATGGAGGCTATGCCCTCTACGCTGATGGATTGGTTTGTTCCTCGCCGCCGCTTCCTCGGCATTTACCTCCCCATGCAAGCTGAGGGGAAGGGGTTGATCACCCCGCACATTAAGCACTGTGTTACGGGCATTGGCTTCCTCCCGTCTCTCCACCAAGCCCGATTTCTTGCTCAGCCTTCCTCTTTTGCTTCACCAGCTCCATGGGGCTCAACCTTCTCGTAGACATTTCGGCCTCTTCCTCGGGGGTTAGATCTCGCAAAGAAAAAGACGAGGAGGTCAAATACGAGCGTAAGAAGGAACATCCAAAAAATAACCAAGTACCAAGAGTTAAATATTTACATCCAACTATGTTTATCTCTTCCAGTACATTGGTCCTGGGGACGGGACTTGCACCTAGTACAATCCTCATGAAATACTAGGCCGGGTGAATTGTCCAAATGTTAAAGCGCCTCCCCTCTTTACGGTGACGAGGGAGATACCCCGTCCTTCTTCCCCGCATCGACCCGCCCGAATATAGTAATGATCTCAAGATTCTATCACCGACCAATCAAGGACCCCCACCTCGGCAAATGTCTCCAAACGCCGGATCAAAGCCCGAGTCCACTCATATTGTTGGACAGAAAGGACGAAGTTGGATCCTTGCAAGGAGATTGGAACTCCCAACCTCGGGCGACTCTCAACCCCGATGACATGGTTATCCCACCGCAACTTTGCTAGACATGGGGAGAAGCAGTTTTGGTTTTGTGGATGCACTCCTAATGATGAGGAGCCAACTTTCCTTGACAAATTGGACATTATAGAAATTCCGAAAGGCTCCCATGGTCGGCTCATACCCTAAGCTACGACAGAGGACAATGAAGCTAACAAGAACCCGGGCACCATTTGCTCCTAGCATGGCCGGCACTGCCCTTACATCGTCCAAAAATTCACAGATGAAGGGGTCCAAGGGAAGACGAAGCCCCTGTTGAAACTGTTTGAAGTAGAAATGGACGTAATCTTGATTGTAATAAAAGCTCTCCTCCTCCTTCTTCGTCTTAAGATCAAGCTTGCCCATATAAGTTAACCTGTACTTAGCTTTATCTACCCCGTATTTGGAGTATAGCTTTTCCAAAGATGGATCCCCGGCCTGGGGCCCTCTCTTGTCGCTTTCCTATCCCTAGGCCTCCTCTTCCTCGGCCTCCCCTTCTTCGAACCAGGCGGGTATCAGCCTGGGCACCTTCCACAAAGGCATCAACTATGCTGGTGGACGAGGAGGGCTCTCCTTCTCTTCCCGTCATATCTACATAAGGACGAGGAGACAAAGTTAGTTACCTCGTCGATGGCTGATCTTAGGACGGGAAGGGAGATTCCCTCCTCGTCATTTCATAAGGCCGAGGAGGGAGCCTTACCACTCGTACGCTCACGCATTTCACGATCTGAGGCCGGATAAAACAGTTCGATGTGCTCCACTATCTCGGCCCTATTCTCAAGCAACACAATATTACGAGTTGACGAATCAATTCGATCTATTCTTGTGCTATCGGGGTATTGGATGAACATCCGGATACGGCCATAACCCCTCAACATCTTTCCTATGTCATCCAAGGTGAGCATCAACCATGGACCTCTCTCCCTCCGATAAACCCTCAGGTTGCCGGTGTGATATCCGTAACGAAATCGGGGGGAATGGTCCCAAGAACGAGCCATTGCTAAGGGGAATCAAAGATTAAAGGGGGAGTTCATTCAATATTCAAAAAAGTACAACAAAATGCAAAAAAAAAATAAAAAATCAAAGACTTGAAGTTTTGGGAGTTAAAGACAGAAATTTATGAAGAAAAGCTTCAATCTTCAACAATGGCAGTCCATTTTTCTTGACTCCTCCACAACTTCTCCTAAAAACCCTAGAATGATCAAAATCAGAAGCAAGATGCATAAAAGGGAAGGAAATTCATACCTGAGTTTACAGGAACGGTTGGAGTCACAACGAAATCAACACCGCCGGAGAAATAGACCTTCGCCGGAAACTGGGTTCGAACAAGACTAAGATCGCCGGAATGATTGTCGCCTGAACCTTGCTATTCACTTTCAAATGCTTGGGGTTTGTAAAGAGTGAAATGAGAAGGGTTTTAGCTTTTTATAACCCCTTAATTGGGTCAAACCCATGGGTAAAGCTAAAATCCGGTCCGGCGCCTCCTAAATTAAATGCTGGTAACGATTTCCAAAGCGTGACAAGACATGGGGGGTCCCGTGTAATCATGAGAATATTAACCGTCAGATAATGAAGAGACGCCGAGGAGACGTGTCAAAACCTGTTCGTATCCTATAAGCCGAGGACGAGATGACTTTCTACTCGTCCTAAGCCGAGCTAGAAAGCCTGGGGCCACCGAACGGTATAAACCGAGATACGAACATGGGCTTGTTCAAGCCGGGCCCAAATGGATTGGGCCATAAACATAATACAACACACAAGTATCGTGGCCGAGGAACAACTTTCCTCGTATGACGAGGATCATCCACCTCGACCTTATATCATCATGCTTGGGCCATCATACTAGAGATGTCACAAGTGACGAGGAGAGAAAAGTTCTTACCTCGGCATATCATAAAATGCCGAGGAGATAGATTTGTTTACCCCGGCATGTTACCTTGCCGGCCAGGCACCAAATAACGAGGAAGCGTAATCATTCACCTCGCCTACTTTCCAAGGCCGAGATAAAACATTTCTGTTCCTCGGCGTTCCTGGGCTAGCATTACACATACCCTTATCAAACAAGGATTCTAAGGCCATGATCCAATCAGGATTACAATTATCAACACCAATTCAAGTCAAACAATGACTCTTTAGCAGATATAATTCTCTTAGGATTATATCTTATCTCTTTACAAGTTCACTTCAACATGGATTCTATCAATCCATCCCTATAAATACAAGGCCCATGACTCATTATTTGGTACGTTACTTTTTACATTGCAGAAACTCTGTCAATTTGTTTTCTCACACAAAAAACCGTGAACTTACTCTCACATCGGAGAGCCTTTAGCCGGATCCGCCCCGGCTTAGTTTACGTGTTTTCTCTTATTTTCAGGCCTTGCAATCACCGGAGCATTCATCGCTTGGATTTGGGCTGATTTGATGATTTTGAAATGCTAGGAAATGGAGTAGTATATATTGAGAGGTTTTAACATTTGAAAACCAAATGAGATATTAACCCCACATCGTCTAGGAATTGAAATGCTAAAAAATGGAGTAGTATACATTGAGAGGCCTCTTAGCATTTGAAAACCAAATGAGATATTAATCCCACATCGTCTAGGAATTGAAATGCTAAAAAATGGAGTAGTATATAAGGGGTGTGTTTAGTAAATGACATTAGAGGGAATGAACCTATTCTTTATTTAGTCTAGTTTCTAGTTTGAGTGGGAAAATAGGAGTGTATTGAAGTGCTTTGCACTTCCACTTTTATATAGTTATATACTTCCTCCGTCCCATTATAAATCACACACTTTTCTTTTTGGGCGTTCCACTACAAATCACATACTACTTCCTAAAATGAAAAGTTTTTATCACTATTTCCTCCACTCATTCTCTCTCCTACATTATTTTAATACTCATAACACCATTATAATTTACTATTCCCTCCACTCATTCTCTCTCCTATTTTACTTTTACATTCACAACATTTATATCATTATTTTTTTTCTTAATCTATGCGTGAACAGTAAGTGAATGAATTGTAATGAAACGGAGGAAGTATTTTTTAATAATGACTCAAGCTATTACAATATTGACACTTAGAGTGTCTTTTGCTTTGTGCGGTTTGAACCTATGACATTTCACATAGTAAAAGATACTTAATACCGCTTAAGATAGACTTTTTTGGCAACTTCGACTTACACTCTTTAACACACATTTGTGAACACACATTTGTGGCACTTTATAACAAATTAAAGTTGTCACTTTTTAACACACATTAAAATTCAAAAACTATTTTTGATTCAATACATAAATACTATTAATGTCAATTTATGCTCTCTAAAAAATTTAAAGTTAATTGATATTAATGGAAGTGTCCCAAAATATTTACTCCCTTCGTC